>OMKP01071609.1:0-10041 GCA_900302375.1 Bathygadus melanobranchus
AACAACTATTTATTGATAGTATTTCTAGATAGAAGCAGTAGAGTGTCTTCCTCAAGGTCTCTTAAGGCTGCGTCAAGTTGAACCAGCAGCTCTCCCCAGCCTACACCCTCCCTGTGTACCCTATATGCTCAGTCTTTCGTCGTTAGTAGAGCACTGCATTAGTGGGGCCATGTCTCATAACTGTCAATATGGTGGTTCAGCGTGCCAGCGGATACGGCTCGTAGGGTGTTTGACTCCCAGCCAACAGGCCCGAGGTTTCATTGGCTCCAATGTCTCCAGTCTACCCGTAGGAATCCTTGAGCTTCACTTCAGAAGCTCCACCCACTACCTGCTCCTTGATGACCTCTATCTGAATCCTGACCATATAGCAAATATGCTCGACAATGGTGGCTAACAGAATTTTATTGCTTTATGTTGTGTCTTACAGTAGAGTGTGTTGGTGTGTCGATATTTCAACATGGAGTTTGTGCACAACAGCATGAGTGTGTGTGTGTGCATATGTATGCATGTCAGCTTGTGTGTTTGTGTGTGTGTGCAAGTGTGTGTTTGTGCATGTGTGTGTTTGTAAGCATTGTTGTGTGTGCGTCTGTGTGTGTGCATGCATTTTTGTGTCAATGTGTGTGTGCGTTTGTATGTGTGTGTGTGTGCATGCATTTGTGTGTGTGCGTTTGTATGTGTGTGTGTGCATGCATTTGTGTCAATGTGTGTGTGTGTGTGTGTCTGTGTGTGCATGCAGCACTGTTTAGCAATGCTGAGTAGGAATGAAAGTGCAGCCCCTTTAATCTGCTCAGCTATGGCCTGTTAGGCTAAGAGGAACCAAACAGTCGTGAACATGCACCCCCACCACCACCCCTCCAAAAAAATAGTGAAGAAGGCCAGCTTCCTGGTTATTAGAAGTAGAGGCATTGCTTAGGTTCTCTCATTGTTGTCAAATAAGCCAGGGAGGCAGACGCAAATTAGAATTTGGGTTGCAATAGGAATAAAATGTGCGAGGAAGAGAGAGAGGCGGGGGGGTGAGGGAGAGAAAGAGGGTGAGAGGGAGACAGATGGACAGAGGAAGGGACGGACAAAGGGAGATAGAGTGAGGCAGAGAGAGGGATAGAGAGAGGGGGAAAGGGAGAGACAGCCAAATAATAACGAATACGATGCTTGTTAGCTTCTTCACACTATACCTCCACTCGTCTTCACTTTGCATGCACACACACAGACACACACACATGCACAGACAGGGCTATTCTATGCTGACATCAGATAGGCAGCTTGACCTTTGCTATAAGCCTTTTTTATAAACTCCTCTCAGCAGAGGTCTAGTGGAAACCACTCAGCCCACTGCAGAAGAACATCAGAGAGGGAAAAATTATTCTTTTGATTTTGAAGAATAAATATTAAAACAATCAGCCTAATGATAATCATAGAAATGAACATCCCAATCATAATTATAATAATAATAATGTAGTTGGTATTATTATGAATATTATAATAAAAACTATAAATAACAACAATAATAGTAACAATAATAATAACAATACATAATAACATTATGATAATAACAATAACAATAATGATGATGATCATCATCATCATGACCATAATCACAATGGTCATAATAATTGTCATAATGATCATAATCATAATACAATTGTAGTACAAAAGCAAAATAATATTAATATTCATGATTCAATGATGGCCAAGCAAGGACAAGAGGAGAGGAAATCTTTTCAATGCTTGCTAGTGGGAAAAAAGGACGGCGCAAATTGGCTTGGCTAAGGCGGGAAAATAATCCAGAAATACATGAAATCACTTTGTTTCACTCTACCCCTTTAAGCCTCCCGCTATTCCCTCTGCTGCTGCGCACTCCACCAAAAGTGGAAACTGTAGCTGTGGATTTTGTGTGGCTGTGATTCCTCTGACAGACAAGACTACTCGAGAAACTTGCAAGAGGAAGAGGGGGTGAGGGGTATGTAAAGAGGATGAGGAGCAATGCGACAGGTGAAGCCTCACACCGGGGAGAACACTGACACTAGCGCTAGAAGCTAGCCTTCCTATATTATTCTCTATCGTATTCACATCTCACTTACACGACACCGTTACAGCTAAAGCTACAAGCGTCAGTGCCCGCTAATTATGATGTCATGACAGAAAAACGTTATTTTTATATCCATACCAACCGTCGAGACGGATGTGTTTTTTCGGTTTCACATTTAAATTCATCTCATGGGATTTTTATTTTGAAGAAATGTAACAAAATTAGAACAAATGTACCACATATTAGTGCAGTAGTAACATAATTCACTGGTATTCATAGACTAGAAAATAATACCTACAGTATAATATTACAAATAATATTCAGACTGGGAATAATAAATTAGAATTTGTGTACATATATGGGTGATGATTAATATACAGTATGATGGAGCCTAGTATATCTACTATGCACTTTGCAGTGGTACTTTTACACTAATATTAATTATAGTCATCAAACTACTATGTTCACCCCTAGAATGTATATGTATACAGTATATAGATGTACGCATGCTGAGTTCCCTTTACAAATGTCATTAACAATCTCCATGGTGCTAATCATGTGCATACAGAGAGACCTGCTCCATGGGGGTTTGGCATTGACAGTGCATGCCCTAATAAGTGCATGCTGGTCACAGCTGTCTGCCATGCCAGCATCCAGGGACTACTGTGGTCCTCACACCCAACATGTATGGCTAGCTAAATGGCACACACTAGCCCACATACAGTAGCCAAAGACCGTAGCCCACAGACCGTAGCCCACAGACAGAAGCCACAGACAGTTGCCCATAGACAGTAGCCACAGACAGTAGCCCATAGACAGAAGCCACAGACAGTAGCCCATAGACAGTAACTCCAGACAGTAGCCCATAGACAGAAGCCACAGACAGTAGCCCATAGACAGTAACTCCAGACAGTAGCCTACAGACAGTAAATCCAGACAGTAACTCCAGACAGTAGCCCATAGACAGAAGCCACAGACAGTAGCCCACAGACAGTAACTCCAGACAGTAGCCCATAGACAGAAGCCACAGACCCATTTTATTTTATGTTGCTGTGCTTATTTTCTTATTTGTTCTAATTTAGCTGTTTTCTCTCAGTAAAGGTTAGATGTTCAAGTCTAATAATTAGGAGCTGCTGAGTTAGGATATATTATTTAGACAGTACCCCACAGACAGTAGCCACAGACACTAGCCCACAGACAGAAGCCACAGACAGAAGCCCACAGACAGTAGCCCACAGACAGCGACATCTCAGCAAAAAGATGATCTCCCCCCTGGCACATACGATAGGTAAATACGATAGGTAAATGAAGCAGACAGGAAGTACATGGGTGACAGTAGCTCAGGGGGTAGAGCGGTTGTCTGGCAACCGGAAGGTCGCTGGTTCGATCCCCGGCTCCGCCTAGCTAATTGTTGAGGTGTCCCTGAGCAAGACACCTAACCCTAACTGCTCCCAACGAGCTGGTTGTTACCTTGCATGGTCGGTGTATGAATGGGTGAATGTGAGGCAAAGGTAAAGCGCTTTGGATGAAAGTGCTATATAAATGCAGTCCATTTACAAGGAAGTAAAAAAAAAAAAATGGTAAAATGGACTGCATTTATATAGCGCTTTTATCCAAAGTGCTTTACATTTGCCTCACATTCACCCATTCATACACCAACGGCGGTGTCAACCATGCAAGGTAACAACCAGCTCGTCTGGATCGAACCAGCGACCTTCCGGTTGCCAGACAACCGCTCTACCCCCTGAGCTACTGTCGCCCGGAAGTGATGGTTTTATTTAAAAAAAATTTGTTGGGGGGGGGGGGATCTGTTGAATGTTGAGTGATGAGAAGATGACCCCACTCACCCCCATCCCAACAGTGACCTCATCATTAGAACGTCTGTGTCGTTTGACGTGACTTATGAGATATCTCTTGATTAAACACTCAGAGTAATTCGGGCGGCGCTCCTCGCTGACCCCACCTATTTGTAAGGGAGACAAATGAAAGCCCTTCATCACCCAGCCAGATCAATGCCAGAAAGGCCCTTGGGTGAACTGGGCACCAAGAGTATAATGAAGCGATAACTCAACTTTACTGTGCGATAAAAGAGTTATGGACTTTTGTCTTTGTAAAAGCGCGGTCAGATTATTTGGATTGATTGACGTCTGTCTTATAGATCCGTTTAAGTAATGAACACCAACTGCCAAATCCACCGTCCGATTTTTTTCCCTCAAGAATCAATTTATCATTGCATACCTAAACGTATAAAGATAATTAAAACATATTCACTATGTTAGACACTTAAACACTTGAAATACAACCATGTCCCTGGAAACCAGTCAAAATTAATTGACTGATAGGGGGCAGTTTAATTGAAATCTATATATTTAATTTCATATTCAGTATAAATATCTACCTCCTCACCTCATCTCATAATATTTGATACTTGCCGAAAAACAATCATTTCTTTTAATTAAGTCGCCTATATTATATAGCTCTTTTCCTATTATTTCTGACAATCTGTAGTATAGCACAGCATGACACAGCATAGCATGACATAGCATAGCATAACATAGCGTAGCATAACATAGCATAGCATAGCATAGCATAGCATAGCATAGCATATCACAGCATAGCATAGCGTAACGCATACCATTAGATTACATTGCATGGCATAACACAGTAGGCCTATAGCATAGCATAGTCTAGTTATCTCATTACTGGAGACTTATCAAAGCATATCACAGCATAGCATAACGTAGCATACCGATAGCATCGCATAGCATAACACAGTAGGCCTATTTAGCATAGCATATTCTAGTTATCTCATTACTGGAGACTTATCACAGCATAGCATAACGTAGCATACCAATAGCATTGCATAGCATAACACAATGGCCTATATAGCATAGGATATTCTAGTTATCTCATTACTGGAGACTTGGTTCATTCCTGTCTGTCCTTTGTGGAGTATGTGAGTACAGCTTTCTATTTCTTCTTACTTGCAGGTTAGACTAATTGGAGACCCTACGTTTTCCACAGATGTAAATACGATGTTCACTGGCTTCCCAGTCAGGGAGACACCATTCATGCCTAAATTACAACCTTAGCATCATAGCTAAGGTAGTAAGGTAAGAGTTCCCCACGCATATCTGAGCTAAACACCCCCATGGTTGTATCCAGACACACAGGGCTTGTAGCTACAGCATGTTGAGTCTGGCCTGGTGGGGAATTCAGCTTTCAGAGCGGAGGAAAAAAAAACATAGAATGGAATGAAATGCTTGACTAATTGAAATGGCTAAGCACTTAAAACATCGAAATAATATCTCCTCAACTCAGCAGCTCCCAATTATTAGACTTGAACATCTAACCTTCACTGAGAGGAAACTAAAGCAAATAAGAAAATAAGAGGTCAATGTGAAACAATGTACTCTTTCCATTGACATTCATTTTAACACTCTCCACCTGGTTCGATTATTCACTGAGTAGATATTATTTGCATGGCGGTTGGAATACATGATACGTGATCAGGATGTTTGCTCAGGACACATCTGTTTGAGCTCTCTCCATTCTGAACCATAGCTTTCATACCGGCATCTGCCCCAAATACATACAAATAGGGGACTCAGGCTTCACAAAGGCAGCTTTTGGCATGCATCAAAAGTTCTTAATAAGATACTTTACCTGCAAGGCACCCCATAAGTGAGTGCAGCATGAGTAGTTTCCATAGCAACATCATCTTCAATTTTGCAGGGTCAAAGGGTCTCGTATCACAGATGTATGGAATTCCTTTGCACCTTTTCCTGGATTCCTAAAGCTGTACAGAAGAAATAGGGGGAGAAAAAAGAGTGTTACATGATTAATTCAGCTATTTGAGAGACACTTCCTAATTAGGACCGTCGTGACGACTTATTGCTGACAACTGTTAAGGTGACAGTGTACTCTCACTCTACTCTATGTCGTTTCATTTGCGGAAAGGAAATATGCTTATTTGATTGGTGATTGTTATTCACGCAAACACACTTTCATTTGACAAAGTATAAATAAAAAAAGCCTAATGGTTCAGTATTCGGGGGTGTGAATATGACGTTTTCCATAAACACACAAGGCTCGGTCTCTTACTGTTGAGATGCAAGCATGTTGTGAAGCAAAACCCCCACTTCTACACTCATAGCCTCCATCCTAGCATCTGAATGGAACAGAAAATAGGATTATTTTAATAGACTTCTGTTGCTCCTACTTCACAGAATATGTCTCAGATGAATCAGCTTTGAAACCGTCATTGGATGCGTGTGACTTTTATGTTTTGTGTGTGTGTGTGTGTGTGTGTGTGTTCCGCGCAATGCATGTATGCATGTGTGGGGGTGTGTTGCGCGATGTCCCAGAGGTTGCGATTCTCTCTGTTTGGGAAGAAGAAAGAGTTGAGAGCTGAGTGATGAAGATGAAGGAACGGCACGAAGAGCGACAGCACTACTTCTTCAGTAATTGAATGTTATTGTATACAATTATGCATATCAGGGGGGTCAAATTCAAACTTACTGAGGGCCATGCTGAGCGTTGTGGATAAAATCAGGGGCACATTTACTATTTTTTATAAAAGAAATATAAGTAGGCTAGTAACTTTATTAAATACAAAATATTGCATGCATGCACAGTTCAAATAGTATGTTTTCCCCATGTTTGTGGGTCATTCTTACCAGCAAAACTACTAAAGAGCTGAACAACAAATATGAAGTGCTACCCTAACCCTAACCTACTTTAGTCTGTAACAAAATAGAGTCTTTGTTACCAGCATTAATTAATAAAGCCAAATAATATATCAAATGCTTTTTGTATAAAATAACTTCACAATTAAACTAAATTTGCATTTGCATCAGAGTATTTTTGTCTTTGGCAAAACAACAAGTAAGGTGTTATCAGTAAAACTGATAAATAAAGCGAAATAGTATTTGTGATGAACATTTATTTTTGTATAAAATGATACCTGCACAATTAAACAAAACACACTTGGATCACAGTACATTTGTCTTTAACAAGAAGTCAAGATTTTCAGAAAAAATGTTTGCTGAAGCAAAATAGTCAATGCAACAAGTTGAAACTTGAAAGGACAAAACAATAAGGCCAATGACGCCAATCTATTCTAGGCTTAATGTCCGTTGCTGTGGCCACTGTCAATACAGAGACCAGATGTTGGTCTGTGAGGCGGGATCTGTGGGATGTGTTCTTCAGTTTCATTATGGAAACAGATATACAAACATCTGTTGGGCTTATGAACATGAACAGACATGACACGTGCAGCTTGACATGGCAGAGCTGTGGCATTGATTCGGGGAGTAAACGCAGCCCCGGCTCCAACTGCAAGTGCTCACATTCAGCATGAAACATCATTTGCAAATGGATTTGTGAACTGATCAAGATTCCTCAAAATTCCACTTTGTGTGTTTCAGATTGTCAGCATTTTACACTTTGGCCAGTTGCCAGGGCACATCTGGCCCTTACCTCTTGAGTCTGCCCATTGATGCAGTCTCGCATTTTGGTGATCAGCTGCTTACGACCCTCAAGTTTTACATTCAGGGTGTTGAGGTGTTCCGTAACGTCACACATAAATGCTCAGCCACTTTTCATCCTCATGGATGGGATGACCTTTTGTTTGCTTTCCATTAAGCGAGCGATGTCAACGCGGGTATCATAAAATCTTCGCAACACTTCCCAACCCGGATTAATTCTGAAAGCTAGGCAGTGTCCATCCTGTCTGTACTCTCATCTGCAGCCAGCATGAAGTTTGAGACCAGCTCATCCAGTCTATTAGACAGGGTATTTTGGCAGAGGCTGACATGCGCAAATGCCTGCTTCTTGTCGGGGGATACAACCTCACTTATTGTTTCAATGGCTTTTTTTTATAAACTCTCCCTCTGTGAATGGCTTGCATGCTCTTGCCCCTGCTATTATAAAGCCTGCCTTCACAGCTCCCTCACCCTGCTTGTTGACGCGAGTAAACATGTTTTGCTGCTGTTGAAGGTTGAGTTTTAATTCCTTGACTTATTGCCACTGCTTCGAGGACATGTCCATCTTTCCATAATGCGCATGCCACGCTCAAGACACACTTTTGTTTGAATTCACAAAAGAAATGTTTGCCAACAATAATAAACTGGACAAAGCGAAAGGTAAAGAAAAAAGTTTTTGGGATCCTTTCCATAATGCTGTCAAACACTTAGAATAACAATCTGAGCTAACCCTAACCAGACATACGTTCATGTATGCTTTACAAAGCTGACGTTCCGTGGCTGCTTTCTCGCTCAATACTGGACCAACAAAAAATTGTTTTCCCATTAGTCACTTAGACCCAAAATGATGGGAAAACAGGGTCCAGGTCAAAAAAGTTATCCTTTAAAGTGTGAGAATGGAGCACAACTGACCCTCTTGTGTTGTATTGTTGTATTGTCATGGACGTAAATTTAAACACCAGCGCATGGGCCACATTAAATTCATGGTCAGAATGTATTAGCGGGCCTGATTACTAGTCGTGGAGGGCTGCGGGCCTTGATATTGACATACGTATGTGTTGTATACAAGCAAGCTTCTGACCTATAACGTTACAGAGAAGGTTGACTTGTGTGACTGTCACATCGGTGTACAGGGTTCGTACAAAATCTTGAAAGTTGTTTTTCAAGATAGTGATTTTCAAGATAATCTTGTGTTTCATCTACACAATCACTTGTAAACCAAAAATCTTTTAATATTTTAAATGAAACGATCCCGTCATCATATTTGACTGGACCGGAGCTAGATTGACTGACATGGGCGGCGAAATGAAAAGGGGCATTTTTCCATTCCACTACGCATCATGAGAGCGACAATCTGCTTGAAGGTAGCTAGCTAACTATTGTTCCCACTCATCAGCTACTAGAGACAAGTGGATTGTCATCGCTTTTGTGACATCATGCCAGGCTGTTGGTTTGATGACGACTGGCTGGCTAATATCGACATTTGTAGCTGGAAAGGTCCTCTGTTGATCCCTTACTCTGGAAATTAGCTGATGAACAGCTGGTAAAATAAACAAAGCGGCAATATACATTGTTGTGGTTCTAAAGGATTATTGTAAACTTGCAATTGCATTTATAGCAACAATTTAGATGTGATGATAAAGGCTTTGAGTCTGGACAGGTACCTTGAAAGTGCTTGAAAAGCTGTTGGAACCGTGAGTACTTGTACCTACTACCCACGTTAAAGTGTTCATATGTATGTTTATATGATGCCTCTGACCCTTATCTTGTTATGTCTTTCACGCCTTTTCTTTCTAAATTAGTGCTCACTTAATAGTTCATGCTGAAGTACAGAAAGAAAGAATAAACATGAAAATAACTTTTAACTAAACACTGGGATCAAACTCAGTGCCTTCGTGCTGGGAGTCAAACACCCGTCCACGCTTTACTAATTACATTTGGCCATGGGGCAGACGCTGTTATCAAAAAGGTGAGGCAGAGAACAAGCGTAGAAGCATCAAAATTGACGTAGCTGCAAAAAGTTCAAAGTCCTCTCAGAGTGTGTGTGTGTGTGCAGCTATTTGAAACTCAACATAGTTAGTGTATTATTGTTCTGGCTTCATGGAAACAACATCTGGCTGTCCTTCACAGGGAACAAGGGTAAGTCAAAAGCTGAGATCTACGTTAATAGACTGCCCCGCCACCAAATCATAACACCATTCAGACCGCCCGACGGACAGCAGCAGATATTTCGCACACACACACACACACACACAGAATATATATAGAAGTTTCTTTACATACATTCGTACGCACACACGAGGTGCCAGAGCTTATACTGGATGTATGGAACTTCTTGGACACATGTGCATGCACACACACACACACACACACACACACACACACACACACACACACACACAAAGGACCACACATGGTAGCCTAAGGGTACCAACAGTGTGCTGTGAGCACACTAAGACACACAGCACAATCTTCTAGGTCTGTGTTCCCAAGCGGTCGGCCACTGGTGGGCCATGAGGCAGGTCCAGG
>OMKP01071618.1:1977-21151 GCA_900302375.1 Bathygadus melanobranchus
ACCCTGTCTCTGTCCCTGCCCCTGCCCCTGTCTCTGTCCCTGACCCTGCCACTGTCTCTGTCTCTGTCCCTGTCCCTCTCCCTGTCCCTGTCCCTGACCCTGTCTCTGTCCCTGCCCCTGCCCCTGTCTCTGTCCCTGACCCTGCCACTGTCTCTGTCTCTGTCCCTGTCCCTGTCCCTGTGTTTGTGTGTTTTCCTGCTTGTCTTTCCCGAGTTATGTGCCTTTAAGTTTTGTGTCTTTGTGATTTATGTAAACTTTTTCAATCCGCTGTCTGCCTCCATCTGCATTTGGGCCCTATCCTCCATGTGCCTGTCACTCACCCTGCAGTCCACGTAACAGCGTCTGGCCAAAGACACCTCAATTCCAGGATCCAGGATTCCGGCGCTCAGACACGCCCACCCGGGGGAAGAAAAAAAAAACAACCCAAACATCTGCCAAGTGAACTGACTCGAGGAATGCGGTCCGCTTACGCTGGCTGCGTAGCTGTGGCCAAGGATCTGCCTGACTGCATGCAGACGTGTGCAGTGTCAGCCAAACTCTTGTTGCTTAAGTAGTAATCCTACCTAGGGGGGGGAGGGTTAAATAAGTGTTGAGCAGGGTTATCCACACAGGATACACGAATAAAGGGAATACCTGGTACACCTAGCCAGGCGTTGGCTCTGAGCGCGATGGCGTCATGATCCGGGATCTCGGGGTTCTCATGTCTTGCTGTGTGGGGATCGTTGTGTTTTGTTGCACGTCGACATTTTAACATAATAATGGTATATGTTTGTTTGCTTGGATGCACTTCCAGCACAATTTTGAATGGTATATTTAAATGTTGGTCTAAGACGTACCTTTTGTGCACACCAAGGGCGCAGGTTTGCAAAGATCTTATATGTTAATAAACCATTCGGTTGTTTTTAGTTTTTTTTAGCAGTTTCAGAACCGGGGGTCGGGGGTGTCCCTACCAATGTTGACACCAAACCTACGCCCTTGGTGCACACGCTTTGGACCAATCAGAGATCAGCAACCGCCCACACTTCATTTCATTTGAATATAAGCAAAATAAGGAAAAACCCTCTCCACAGCTTGAAAAAAACACAGACGCTCAGGGTATCATTTGCCTTGCAAAGTCCGAAGGTAAATTGAATGGTAGGGTGAAAAAAGCATTGAAACAGATGGGGCAGAGGAGATCAAAAGTTAATCATTGAAGATGTAAATATAACATCATATTTCCAAAGCATCATCATCGGTCCCAGCAGGGAAACGCTCAGGCCTCAGCTTACGAGACGAGGCTTACACAGTGTAATCCCCCACAATGCAATTCTGATCGATTCCCCTCTCGGAGAAGCAAGAGTTGTTTATTATTATGTTCACACTGTACATCCCAAAGCACATGTGACTGCACAAACATAGCCGTAGCGCTCGACCCTCGCGCTGTGATCTGCTACCAAACAAACGTCCCTTGAACGGCGGATGAAAGCGCACATGTGGCTCACAAATAGACGTGTCCTCCGTGGCCCGCGCGGGGAAACCGGCTTCCTGGAAACCAGTTTCCAGGAAGCCGGCGGACGGATGAAAGGCCTCAGTATGTTGCAGCATCAGCCCTCAGTCCTGTTGTCTCGGCTCAGCGAGACAAAGAGGTAGGGTGAGGCTTTCGTTGTGCGGTCTGCACTGCCGGGATGCTCAAACGCCACCTGGTACGGCCGGTCGTTGCTGAAATCAATACAATAATTCAACAATTTCAAAGAGAACGCCTTCTCAATCTAAATACCGTGAAGTGGGTCATTCTTTGTGTGTTTGTGTCTCCACGTCCCCCGTACAGCTTGTGTGTTAATGAAGCGTACCGAGGGACTTGGGAGGGCCACTTGTGGGGAACAGCAAGGAAAGTTTCACTCTTCACCCTTTTCTATCTGGAAAACTCGGGAGACGTCACAGCCACTGACTGCGGGTGCCTTCTGGTCTCAACAGACCATAATCTCCACCACAGAGTGAATGAGCTTAATGTGACCGACCCGGCATCTGAACTCAACGGGCATGTGCAGAACACACAGCCTAAGTGTTTGGCTACATTTGTGTGTGTGTGTGTGTGTGCGTGTTTGAACTTTTACATACCAATACAAAAATTGCATATGAATGCAATAAAGTTTTTTACGGCTTGCCAAGAAAACTTCATTTAGAAAAAGCAAGGCCAAAGAAGTTTATGGATTTCATTATAAAAATACGTTCTTTGTGATTTCACCTAATATTTTATTTTTAATGATGGCCATTGTTTCGGTGGCCATCTGTGTGGAAGTGACACCACGTGGCCCTTCCCCAGCAGACGAAGCCATATGTCTCTGTGAAGAGTTAATGGCTTTAGGACAAGGTGAATGCAGACCAGCCGGGCCGACAGTGCAGTGTTCCCCTGCCACAAATAGGACCAGATTTCAGAGCCTGATTAGGGATAAACTGTGATCTACGTCTAAGACCAACATTCTGGCTCCCTTTCTCTCTGTATAGAGATCGCTACAGCCTAACCCTTGATAAGCCAGTTTGGTTTGGATGTGGTGGCTGGGGAGCACAAAACCACTTTGACAAAAACACCTAGGGTTAGGGTTAGGGTTAGGGTTAGGGTTAGGGTTATGGTTATGGTTATGGTTAGGGTTAGGGGTTAGAGTTAGGGTTAGGGTTATGGTTATGGTTAGGGTTAGGGGTTAGAGTTAGGGTTAGGGTTATGGTTATGGTCATGGTTATGGTTATGGTTAGGGTTAGGGTTAGGGTTAGGGATTAGCATTAGGGTTAGGGGTTAGGGTTAGGGGTTAGGGTCTCACGTATGACTTGGACTCATGTATGACTAAATACACTGAACTAGTCACAACAATATCTGGAAGGAGTATTCTATTCCAAGTCCCTCCTTCATTGTAAGGTGAGATGTGGGAATACTGGGTGTGTAGGCCTCTGAGAGTGCAGTGGATATGACGTCATAAGATACCATTGGTTACCATCAGTTACACTGAAGTAGTGCTCAACGTCATGCTACATTCATGTCACCTGTAAAGCATACATGCACATGGATCACTGATCACACACCGACGGATGAATAATGTTCAATCTAAGATACGATGATAGCAAATGAATCACAGCCATTAAACCTTCCACTCTTGTCGGGTGAAGGCAATCACTGTGCAGCAAGGCAGCAACCCATATGTGTACCGTCAGCATATTATTAACATATGCTTCAGAGTTGTACTGAAGTTGCTATTCAGGTCAAGCTTCTTGTACAACTGGCCACAATTACCTTTCGTGAATGAATCGTTGAATATGTTATGGTTCAGAATTGTTGTGTTGTTGCGCAAATGATCCAAAGAGGATTGAATAAAATAAGGTTGTATTGTGAATTATGAACGATGGCATTTTGCAATGACAACATCATTAGCCGAGATAACAACATAATTACATATAACAAAGCCATTCTACAGTGAATTCTTCATCTCTTGATTTTGTTTTCATAATATGTTAAAGAACACAACATAAACACACATGGCAGTCTGATCCAATGGAGACAGCCTGGATAGAGACAGAGTCATGTGTCCTCTTTATCACTTCCTTAAGCATCTCAGGGTGCAAACACAAGCCCGCTAATTAAAGATCCACTTGTTAATTACAGATAATGCCTTTAGAAGACAAAGACAACGTGTTCCAGGTCTTCATTGTAATTTGCTAGGAGAGCCTATATGTCGCCGGGGGTTATCAATTCTCACACTTTACCAGAATCTAATTTGAAACTCATTTGTACAATAAATTATGCAGGATTTCTGTCTGTCTTGCATGAGGTTGAAACCTCAAAGACGGCTTCCACATGGTGTCACAGAGCAGATTTATTTGTCTTTTTTTATCTGATTTTGCGGCCGTATAATTAATTATGCTGAAACGAAACCAAAAGAATGAAGTCAAATCCATCCACATATTGAAGCCTACTTGTGTATTTAACTCAGAGGGCTTGTTGATATATTGTGTAAAGGGATTTTTCAGTAAGACCCAGGGGGACTGGGAAAGAAAATAACAATTTGTACGGTCAGTCCCCAGAAACTCTTTAGTTTCCACCTCATAACCCATTAGATCACATAACTTTCAGTTCTCCGGGGAAACATTAGGCCATGGACAGTTAGTGTTGTGAATATAGCACCCAGGATCTATTACAGTCTGTTCATTACATACTGTAAACACATGGATGTGTGTGTGTGTATCGTCATTGTACATTCTTCATAATAATTCCTCTTGTGTCGTCCCTACACTAGATTTGTAGTTCACTGTAATTCTGCTCATGGAACCATTGATCATATGAATATCCCTCATGGTATTCCGTTAATGCTATGGAGTCACAGGCGTTCACCAATGTATCCCTGAGTTCCAGGTTTCCCTGTGTTTGTCCTTCCTTTCCCCTGGGGTGCTGTGCTGGAAATTAAAGAACGGATCAGCCTACGAGAGCACTAATGCAGACCCGATGTTATCGCGGCGCGCACAAACCCTGCTTGAGCCAACGACGAATCCCTCCCTCGGAGGATTCTCCCGCACACCCGGAAAAGTTCATCCAATCCAACAGCCGATATCGTGATGGCGATTGTGTCCCGTACCCAGCTGCCCTCTGTGGCTGTGGTGGATGATGATGAGGATGAGGATGATTATGTGAGCTATAAACAGTGAAGTATTTACTGTTGGGCCTACTTCTGTAATCCCTAATCTTCTTAGCAAACTCGGGTTGCTCTATTAAAGTTGATGTTCATCTGCACAACGCAAGGGGCATGTTGATATTGGAGGATGTTGTCGGAGTTATAATCACGCGGTCTACAGTTGTATTGTTAATGCCGCTTGACTGTCTATAACTCATAGACTACTGTGTCTTTTATGGACGTATAGCCTATATATGCTACTCGAATTTAACCGAGTGAGATTGACAGTAATTTAGTGTCAATTGGTAGGATAGATTTTGTTAGATTAAAAAGATCAATAGATTCACCAATTATGTGTTATGTTATTATATGCAATGTATTTTCATCGTAAATCGTTGAATTTGTTATTTCATTTAATTTCTGGACATGTATGACCTGACATAATACATTTTTTCTCATTCTCCATTACAGCACACAGCTCATATCCTCACTGTCTGTGAATAGGCTACGAAACACCATTGAAAAAGAAATATAAATATTGATGTGCGGGCAAACTATTGCAAGTCACTAGATCGTGCATTGTAGTAAGTTGAAAATGTTTTTTTCTTCATCCTCCCCCATCCCCCACGGCCGCGCTCCGCATCCAATCAGAGCGCAGAACGGCCAGTCGGGCCTCATCGACAAAAAGAACCAGCCCAGTATCAAGGAGACAGTGGGGGAGGGTCACGTGTGTATACACACTGTAAGCGAGTCGTCTCCAGTAAGCGGTGTAACTGGCCGTCGGGTTCCGAAAACAAGCGCCATCCGGACGCGTAAAAGCGGAGCGATAAAAGCGCGTCGGGCTCAACATGTAGCGCTGTGCTTCCCCCGCGTCTCCACAATAAACACCGCGTTACTGAAATGCTGCAACGGAGGAACGCCAATGGAAACGCTACATCAAAACCCCATGCCGCCGTAGATCTGTTGACGTAACACATCCAATTATCTGTGAGGTAAGTTTGCGGACTTTTTTTTATTTTATTTTTTTTAATTCGCACATTTGGTGCGTTTTGTGTTCGTTCGTTGTGCTGTTGTGCGCTGTTTGAAAAGCTTCACATGTGTTCAGATAGTCGTGTGTCCAATATGGTACGGTGGAGTGATAGTAGTATCCGCCTACTACTACTAGTAGTAGTAGTAGTAGCAGTAATATTCTTATTAGTATAGTAGTATTTTTAATAGTATAGTGGGTAGGATACGACCGGGATATTGGACCACATTGACTCTATCCGTGTTTGTTTTTAGTTTAGACCGGATTCGCCGACATTTGACGGCTCTATAGTCACGTTAACAACTGAAGCCTACTGTTGGAAATAACCGAAAGCAACATCCCTGTTACTACACTGGTTTCGTTTATTCAAGTTCAACAAACTAACTTTAAAGACGAGTAGCCTCCAGGAGTTTATCCTTCTAATGTAAACCGACGTTGATAAGACTAAACGCAGACTAGGCAGATCGGATGTTATTGAAAATATACTAATGATGAATTGTTATTACATAGGTTAATGATCGATATAAATGTGTTTCATATTGGTTCTCCCAGCTATAGGCTTACTTGGCTTATCGATCACACGTCACAAATGAATCAATGGTGTTTGGCAGAATCAGGACTACAACTTTGAAATGAACTAAATGAAGAGGGTGACAAATAAGAAGCAAATTGTGTTTTTCATGGACATTGGGACTACATGTATGTAGTCTCTACATGTATGTAGCGTCGTGTCATTTCGCAGTAAAACCTAATGGGCACCCATGGACATTTCAATTCGGGCCCAATTATACGTAGACTGGGTGTATTTTTAGAAAGCAATTCATACAAGTGCTAAGATGCAAAATGTGTTGACTGTGCGCAATAATAGCTTTGTTGAAACCACTGCTCGACCGAATAGTTCAATGTCCTTAACTTTATCCATGTGACCTGCTGCGCCATGGACGCGTGTGCGGGGCTTACTGTCACTAAGCCTGTTTTGTGCTGACCATTGAACTGTGACTTTTGTTCCTGTTTCTACTGTAGACGGGGTTTTTTCCTCATTGCCAGTCGGGAAGGAAGCTATTAAGACCTTTTTATGGCCCCTACCTGTTTAGAGTTCATCAACATTGAATCTCGCAACCGGAAACGACTCTATAAATATATCACGCTGGTCATTTATGGGCACTTAGTTTATAGATTTGTCTTCACTTGGTATTTTTCTCTCATCGCGGCCAGAGATATAGTGGGCCGTTAAATAGCGGCTTTTCAGCGCTTGTTTCAACAACATCTATATTTTGGCTGTGGAGCCATCCATATAATAACAAGGTATTTCCTCTGAAATCAGACCCTACCTGTATAACTCAAACTGGGGCAAAGTATAGACATGGTTTAAGCAAGAGCTTTGAATTATACATAACACAGTAATTACCTGTTTTGTTACCTCCGCGCACAATGTTCTGGGGGCTTTGATCTATGAAGATAAAGTTGATGAAATAAATAGCTAGGTCGTTTTGGTGCTACGGAAATCTTGGCTAACCGACGCAATCCTTCCACCTTCAGACCACGGTCCACACAGTGCACACACTACCGCATCAGAGCAGGATCATGTGACATCACTCTTCTGTGCAGGGTCTATTCCGTAAGGTTACATAGAGGTGGTGGTGGGGGGGGGGGGTTCCCGGGTCTGTCACTGTTCCCCCTCAGGGTTCCGGGATCTGGCTTCTACTGTCAGTCTGGACTGGAGCGGGCTTAACTGTTTCTGACAGCCAGGAACAGTGTGAAGGGAAGTCCACGCGATGGGGCGTTCTCACTAGCGTACCCCGTGCTACCGTCATAGACTTGTGTTTGTGTGTGCATGTCAGATATGTAGAAAGGTAGACATCGTGCCTTACTGATGATCGACCCATTATAACAGATACATATATAACTGGTAGAGCATGGTGTTAACGCTGCCAGGGTAATGGGTACGATGTGTTGTAAGATGCTTTGGATAAGACATGAAATATGAAGAAATATGAAACATTTTGAGATTGCAACATTGTTGCATAACTATTCTGACCACAAATAGGATTGGTAACGTCATCGGAGCGTACTGCCTGTTCTGTTTGACCGCTATCATGAGTCAAATATTGAATTATCAACACAATTATTATCACTATGGTGACGCCTATGCTTTGGACTGCCCTGATATCCTGTTCTACTGAAAAACAGTCATACATGGACTGTGTGTCATTCACCAGAAACAAACCACAAATTCAGAGTAGCTACTTTTCAATGCGATGAAAATGCAAGGCGACCAGTTGACATAGAACCGACCCTGGAATAATGCTCACCTCCGCGGATAACTAAACAAAGCCAACTCCACCAGTGGTGTTTTTATGCTGATTAGTCACAGAGATCCCCAAAGGGAAGCAGGTGTTGGCCAGTGAGTAAAACAACAAACACAAGCTAGCGGCATTCAGAGACAGCTAGCAGTATCTAGAGACAGCTAGCAGTATCTAGAGACAGCTAGCAGTATTCAGAGACAGCTAGCAGTATCTAGAGACAGCTAGCGGTATTCAGAGACAGCTAACGGTATCTAGAGACAGCTAGCGGTATTCAGAGACAGCTAGCAGTATCTAGAGACAGCTAGCGGTATTCAGAGACATCCAGCACTATTCAGAGACAGCTAGCACTATTCAGAGACAGTTAGCAGTATTCAGAGACAGCTACCGGTATTCAGAGACAGCTAGCGCTATTCAGAGACAGTTAGCGGTATTCAGAGACAGCTAGTGGTATCCAGAGACAGCTAGCGCTATTCAGAGACAGTTAGCGGTATTCAGAGACAGCTAGTGGTATCCAGAGACAGCTAGCGCTATTCAGAGACAGTTAGCGGTATTCAGAGACAGTTACCAGTATTCAGAGAGAGCTAGTGCTATCCAGAGACAGCTAGCGCTATTCAGAGACAGTTAGTGGTATTCAGAGACAGCTACTGGTATTCAGAGACAGCTAGCGGTATTCAGAGACAGCTACCCATATCCATGGACAGCTAGTGGTATTCAGAGACAGCTAGCAGTATTCAGGGACAGCCCATGCTCTCTACTATAACACTAGAGCCAGCCAGGTACTTCCACCAAGGTAGCTTTCATCACCAAGATGGCTTGGTGCTAAGAGTGTATTGACAAGTGGCTTGGTTTCATACCTCCAAAGACCTGTTTCTGGGGTTTCTTATGAAAGAGTAGAAATAAGTCTGTTCCACCTGATCTAGCTCCAGGTCGGCACTCTACTCCACCATCCATAGTTTGACTACAGCCGCTTGGAGAGGTGTAAGCGGAAGGATTACTGGGGGGGGTGTGTGTGTGTGTGTGTGTGTGAGTGCGTGCCTATGTGTGTGTGTGTGTGCCAGAGTGAGTGTGTGTTTTGTGACTGTGTGTGTGTGTGTGCATGCATGCGTATGTGTGTTTGCTGTGTGCGTGTGTCTTCAGGCCAAGCTGTAATGGTGTTATGTAAGTCAAACAGAAGAATGTCCTGGTTTGCTGGCATCCCTTCCTCACCCTACTGCAAACAACAATGCCCGTCTGCAGTGTGATGGTGAAAAAATGAGCAAAGGACCACTTTCTGGAAGATTCAGGTTTGGTGCACCAAATTTACAACATTTAGAAATTTGACATTTTTGAAATTTGAAATCTACAATTCATTCACACATTATTGCCATATCGTCATTCTAAGGAATATTCTGAACTCCCTCTGTGGGTTAACACATTTTTTCTCCATGGCTGATTTAATTTGAACCATCTTATTTCATCGTCCTCTTGAGTTGCCCCAGCTCATCACAGACTACACATGTTAGGCTTTGAAACGCGTTACCACGTGAACCACTGTCCTCCTGGACGGCCCTCTCAGCGTGGTTTCCCTGTGTACCGGCGCCACTACACGGCCGACCCCTTCGTGACCCTCGCTAACCTCTCGCTCTCACGAGTCTGCATTGCATTTCACTCTCTATAAATCTACCCCATCACCACGCACCCCCACCTTCTGCCCTCCGCCCACACCCTTCACCCGCTACGCAGAAATGCTTGAGTCCGGGCTGGTTCAGTGGGAGGCTTCTGTGTTTGTGTTGTTTTGCTTGACCGTGTGAAACGGCAGCGAGTGGGGTGGGAAGCCTGCTACGCAGAAATCCTGGGCTCTGCGTCAGTCATCTATCTGATGCATACGACAAAATAAATACATGACAGGCAGTGAGATATGGAATGAGAAACAGACTCAGAGAGAGAGAGAGAATGTGCCTTGGTTGTAAAAAAAAAAAAAAAGAGAGAAAGAAAATAAATCCAGTTTTGTATTCTTCCACATGGGCCAGATGTTCTTTTGCAACGGGTAAAGTTGAAAAGACGAGGAAAATAACAGTTTTTTACAGGGTTGAGATGGCCCAGTGAAACATGTCGCGCGGCATTCATACAACCCAGTCGACTCCAGTGAAGTGGGATTAATAGTATTAGCCCAGTAATAATGGCTCGGTTCTTTGTGAGCGGGGAGCGGGGAGGCTCGCATAGTTGTAACCATGAACCGCAAAAGTACCCATGACTCAAAAGTTTTTACTCCAGTTTATGGAGAGAGAGAAAGAAAAGAAAAGCACAGTGTTCGCCATTGTTGAGTGATGCATTGTTATTACCGCACAAAGCAATACTGTACAAGTCTCACAAGACGCAGACGATCTTGGCCACCACAGAATGGCACTGCAGTACGGAATGTTCATGAAAGTGCCTTGCTCAGCTCCCCGTGTCAGTACCAATCCACCATGCTGAAATGCCCAGGAGAAAGCCTGGACTCTTAAAGGGCTCTTTTTTCCTTCTTGTGTTGTAGCAAAGCCCATGTTTTTGTTTCTTCGGAGGCATTCTATGTGGTAGACTCTGAAGTAATGTGCCGTAATTCATGTTTTGTCTCCACTGTTCTCTCACTGTGTTCTTTTGTAGTGGACCCAGTCAACCGCTGACCTCTGCCGACCTCTCAGCGATGTGGAGTTGCATGGCTTACAATGAGTCAGACGCCAGCGACGTGGACTACCAGTTCTGCCAGGACTTTGGCCTCATCCTGTCGGGGTTCTCCATCCTCTACCTCATGGTGTGCTTCCCCGTGGGCCTGTGCTACAACGCCCTGCTGGTGGTGGTCAACCTCTCCAACAAGGTGTCCATGACCATGCCCGACGTCTACTTCGTCAACATGGCCATCGCCGGCCTGGTGCTCAACCTGGTGGCGCCCGTGGAGCTGCTGGGCCCCCACTTCACGCGCTGGCCCGTGTGGGAGTACAACAACGAGGTGTACATCACCCTGCTCATCCTGTTCAACATCTCCTCGCTGGTCATCATGTACTCCACCACACTGCTCAGCCTGGATTACTACATCGAGCGGGCACTGCCGCGCACCTACATGTCCAGCGTGTACAACACCAAGCACGTGTGCGGCTTCATCTGGGGCGGCGCCGTCCTCACCAGCTTCTCCTCGCTGCTCTTCTACGTGTGCAACCACGTGTCCACCAAGATCATCGAGTGCTCCAAGATGCAGAACAAGGAGGCGGCCGACGCCATCATGATGTTCATCGGCTACGTGGTGCCGGCCGTGGCTGTGCTGTACGCCTTGGCGCTCATCCTGCGCATCCGCAAGGAGTCCACGCCACTGGACCAGGACTCGGCGCGTCTGGACCCATCCATCCACCGGCTGCTGCTGGCATCGGTCTGCGTGCAGTTCGCACTGTGGACGCCGTATTACGCGATGCTGTTGGTGCACACTGTGGTGGGCGCACCGGCCAGCCACGGCGGCAGGCAGGGCTTCACCACGTACTACTTCCTGCGGTGCATCGCCGAGCTGATGGCGTTCTCCAGCAGCTTCGCCATGCCGCTCATGTACCGGCAGATGAACAAGAACTTCTCCCACAAGCTCCAGCGGCTGCTCAAGAGGCTGCACTGCGGCGAGCAGGCCTGCCCCCGCGAACGCTCGCCGGTACAGCAGGTGGTGACGTGAATTCCACCCTGTCGGCCGATTACGAAACCCCATCAACTCCCCCAGCCCCTCTTTGGCCTAGCCGGCACTTATCTCCCCTCCCCCGCCTCGGCCCTACAGAGCCAGTATCCTGTCGGGCTGTCCTGCTGCTGCTGTGGACTGTGGACTGTGATAGTAGGAGCTGACGTAGCTGAGGGTGGCATTTCCTGTCTCGTCACCGTCACATAGAACTTGATTTGAGCTCTCCACCATTTTGAGAGTACATACGAGGATAGCAAAAACCACTGCGTGCTGTTTAGTTACGTTCTGTTAGTTAGGTGAAGCTCTCCACTATGACACTCGATCACGAGAACAGGAAAGGGAACTGCTTGTTGAGATGAGATCTCAGACGTCAGATCTCAGTTCTCTGCTTACCACACGCGCGCGCACGCACACAAGTACACACAGACACACACACACACACACACACAGACACACACACAGTGATGCACAAGACAACTCCATTGAAGGTCCCAGTGTTTATGTAGTTATGTTGTACTCGTGTGTATATGCCAGTAGTAGCGTAGAGGAGCTACAATCAGGAACTTGAAATCTTCTTTGACGTATGAACAGAACTGTTGAACACAACAGTTTATTCTCACACCACTTTGCAGTCTAGATAGATTTTTATATATATATACAGTATATATACTGTATATATACACATGATTCTAACAAGGATGTGTGTATCTGTGGTTCAAACATAACCGCCGTACCTCTAATCATCTGTGATGAAATCACTTAACCTGCTATAACTATAACTAGTTCTAGTACTAGCAACCACATAAAAAGACACCAGATCGATTTGTATTGAATACACTTGCCTTGATCAAGCACCAAAAGGAACTCTTAAGCTATATATATATATATATATATACTTTATGCTTCTCCATGAGTCATACATGTAAATCCTTCGCTGAGGTTCTACCCAGGGTTCGTGGAGGTAGCGCGTACATTCCAACCAGTGGAACGAAGGCACTTATAAAGAAGGGTGCATAGCGAATACATGCAGACTGACTGTTTCACGCTTCAGAAACTCCACGAGCATGCTTTGCACGAGAGTACGGAAGGATGGCCAGCCAAGCACCTGCAAGCACTGTGCTTGAGAGAGACAGGGCCGCCATTTAGAACCGCAGGAGCGTCAGAAGTGTATTCAGCATGTTAGCAGCTAGCTGATTTGCTGTTTTGTGCACCACTTAAAAATAGTTTTCACAGAGGGAAAAACAAAGGAAAAGCTATGGAATGTTCTCACACCGATCGACCCAGTTTGGTTTCAAATAAATAAGAAAATATTCTATGACATTTTTTTCCATTTGAGGTATATTCCTGTTTTTCATTATAATAAAATATTTTTTGTACACAGTGTAAAAGAGGATCGCCAGTTAATTTATTGTCATTGCATGGCAAGCGCATTCCCTGGTGGAAAGATTAGTACCTGAGCTCATGACTCACATCCGGACGTGTGTGTGTGTGTGTTACTGCTGACCACTGAGCGAGACGGGCATCATTTCTCGTCTGTTGTACGGGTAACAAACCCTTGTTTTCACGTCACTCAGAGTACAATGCAACAATGACCTTTTAGTACGTTTGCATGGTTACAAATAGAGAGTAGCTGGTGAGGAAAAAGTCAGACAAAAGTGTCTTGTGTGACGAGGAAGGAATGAAGAAGGAATTTGGGACATTAAATGTTTCTGTCATGGCACCTGCTTTGTTGGTTTTTTTCGAAGCGTGACTTGAATTATTCATGCTTGTGTCTTCGAGCAGGCCACGTTGAAAAGGAAAAAGGAATGATAAAATATGTAAATAATACATAATAATAGCACTGCACTAATCGCTCCCACCAAAACCTCCAAGGTGCATACCAATTCACTTTGAGTTCTGTTGCTTTTGTCCAACTCTGTGTGTATACTCTAAAATAATGTGTATATAGAGTGTGTTAGAGATATATACCGGGGGAGACCATGCCCTTTCAATGAGAACAGTATTATCTTCAGAAAGATATATATATATTAGATACTGTAGCATTCTTTAATCAACTGAGTCAAAGACTTGATTAAACAATAAACATACAAATCCTATCCACATTCCCTGTTTCTCTTCCATACAGTTCTAGAAACACATCAACCATGACAAAAGTGCTCCCAGTCTCTGATGAAAGGTTATGAATAAATGGGTTCATTCAAAGGGGTTTCAATAAGCTAATGCATCAATGCCGGCATTGATCCTTCTCACAAATCCGTGTCACCACCATCACACTCGCACAACCAATAGCAAGTTTGCCAGAAAGATCCACGGGCCTCTACGAAACTCAAAGTGTTCACATGACAAATCTAATTTCCAAACTGCTCAGCAATACATGAATACACATGCAGCTTTCTGGAGAACCGCACAACCAAAGAACTTCACACCCGACACTGCTGCACTTCCTCTGCTCCTCGGCAATACACCTGCCAAGTGTGAAGTCGACCGGATGAACCGTTGTCGAGAAAATCGAAGGACATACATGACGTACATTACATACAGTGCTCAAAGGACACCGTAAAGTGTCACCCACTTTCTTCCCCAATGCACACAACAACACGTACTTTATGCATCCGTTCCTCGAGCTCAAAGCACGGATACATAGAGTATGCGTTGTTGTGTAGCGCCGCGATCCTCCGTGTCGAGCGGGGATGCCACGGAGCCTCGCTCAGTCTGGCCGCACCGCAAACAACAGATTGATTGTGGCGAGTTTCCCTAACCATGGCACTCAAAACGGGGGCAGAACGGCAGCATTCCAGCCATTCTGCGGATGGTTTAGTCTATCCCGGGGAACAACAGTTCAATGGTGGTGTTGTCGATCTGGACTAACACAATGTTGTCTTGGTGGCGTGTCTGAAGCTGTACAATCAGGGGTTTTGTGTGTGTGTGATAGATGTGGGGGGTTTATGTGGCACAATGGAGCCTGGACAACAATGATCTTTCATTATGAAGTTGTAGGTTTGCAAACACGTTTCCTGCGATATTTCAATGGGTTCAAATGTAAAAAGAAAATGTATATATATTTGTATTATGGATATAGCGTGAAAAAGGCCTGCAGTTGTTGCCGATGCTCTCTGTGTGTCAGACACTAAATCTCGCCAATGTCAAATGACAGAGTTGGACGCTGGACAAATAGCAGCGGGAAGATCTGGGTGCAGGCAGCATAAAGGAATGGAAAATATTGTTCATTTGCATAAACTACCCACATTGAAATGATGCCAAGTTCCCCTTTAAGATCGACGAGAATGGAATTCACATTCAATGACCATAATATGGTGATTTAACTATAACAAATCAAGGTATGGCCTTTTGATTTCTTCCTCCAAAATGAGTATTCAATATTATATCAATATTAATAATATATCAATTATATAATTACATTATACTGACTATTCAATATCAATTAAGTAAAACAAAATACTTCTATGGTCGACTAATCTTGTTTTTATGCATCATGAGAGCAATCCCACAATGCATCAGCTGCTGTTTCTATCACCTATAACGTTATCACTAACGTCAAAGTTAAACTCAGGCCTCCAGCGACGGTAACTTTCCACAAGTATTTACAGCAGTCGCACACACACACACACAAAAGTACAACAGCACCGCTCAAATTTGAGGTGGAGGTCTTGAATTATACATGCTTACATCTGGAAATGATATGATAATGCAGGGGATTGAAGGTAGTTGCCATGGTTACGGTTTCCCTCCGAGAACAGAGTTTATGAGGCCTCGATTCGACTGCAGCCTCGCTAAAACAAACACAGACGAGGATCTCTCGCCATCAAGTGTGCATTGCTTGGCAATTACTCAGTTCTCGTACAGCTTAATTCTCACAACACGTGAGCTACGGATATTACATTACACGCCCATATCTGCTCATAATAAAAGATGTCATTCTTTTCCAAATTATTAGGCCAATAGAAATGTTATGGGCCATAGACAACATGTTGTCTCACTCTTTTCAGTCTTCTTGATAACAAGCATCACGACATATGAAGTGTGGGCCTGGAGGTGAGAAAGGATGGGCCTATATGTATATTATATATAAATAATCCATTATGTATTATGTATACGATGACGGGCTGATGATGGGCTCTGGTCTATGCTTGTACTTCAAAATACATTTGATATTGTCCAATCACAACACATCACAAAAAAGGCCAGTGTGCTGAAAAAGGCCACTGCCTACAAACTACCACTTTACAATGAGGTGGATTGGTGTATTGAAAAGATTTATGATTTGAAAATGAGGAAGAGTTATAGGCTATATTTCGCTGTTTTGCCTCCTATATGAAAAAACAACAGAACCATCCACCATAAGTGCAGTGTTTTCTGCCGTCTTTATGTGTAACAGAAAGGGAGGGGAATGGTACAGCCGGCCAACATTCACACTCCTTTAAGGTGTTTTTGTGAGTTCATGTTTTTTTTCCCCTTGCAGGAGTTCAACCAGATCGTGCTGCTTACAGCACTGCACAAAAGTGTCGTACAATATAAAAGATCAGACCACCTATGAAGTATAGAAGCTATTTTTCACAGTTGTTTGTTTCAGTTGGCCGTCAACCTGTTTTGGCACACAAACCTGAAGCGCGGGTGGTTTTGTTACCGCAGGTAAAACAAAAGACGAGGCCCGCATCCGTTTCCATCTGCGGGAACGAGTTGTGAGGGCCGCGTAAGAAATGGATCCGTGCATGGTCTCGATCCCGATCAAACAATAATACGCTTTTAACCGTTTTTCTCATAACGTCTATACGCTGACCCAGTCCCTGGTTGTTCACACACGCACATGGACACGCACACACACACACACATGAATCCTATAGAACCAGAGAGGGAGTGGAGTTCAGATCTGTTCAAAAAAGTAGTCCTTGATATACATTCAGTCTTTGAGTTTTTATCGCCTTGAATACGAGAATCTAGAGAACCCAGCAGAGGCTTGACGAGGGGGCCCGCGCGTGTGTGTATGTGTGTGTGTGTCTCGCTCTCTCGCCCCACCCTTCGTCGTAGTTCTTGGAAGACGACCAGACCAGAGCAGATGCTTGAAATACAATCCACCCTTCTTCTCCACCGCCACAACCACCACCATCCCCTCCCTCACCCACTGCCTCACCCCACTCCCCTCCTTTAAAGCCCCGTGCCAGAGAAGCAAAACAATAAATACATACACACGCACAGAAGACAATGAGAAGCGGCGCAATCAGCTAAATATTCAACACTTCTCAAACGGGAACCCTCGGTGGGGAGGAGAGGGATTGTGCGTGGTGTTGCGTGCAGCAGACACCGCATGGAGAGCCAGCCGAGTCACGGGCAGATCAAGACCTCCCACTTTCACTCTCACTCCTCACCACCAAGTGAATGGCTGCCACATTTAGTACACAAAACACACTTGGATGGTTCGTGTTGCGCTGGTCACTGATTGGTTTGGGGATGGATAATAATTGTTGTTCTTACCGTGTGGTAAACATCCCCTTCGTGTTGAACAGTGTCAAGACGACAATCATAAACAGTATATTAGTTAGGTATAGTATATATTAGTATATGGTTTATTTGGAGAAAAAAAAGAAAAGATGCGTTGCTTTTTTTATTTAAAAGCAAAATATGGGGTATTTTACATTTTCCCAGACAGTTAAAATATATTAACATATACTTGAATAGTCTAGTGAAGTGAACGGCTTCGAAAATGTCGAAGATCAAAATTCGTTTGTTAATGATCATCAATGATATTACGAGTTGTATCATTGGCTGCATGTGTTTAATTAGGACCTTGACTGAAATAAAAACCAAAAACGCATTCATGATTTACTAAACTACATAATTTACTAAATTCATTTTTTTGTCAACCAATGTCAACCAACCCATGGTTAGAAATAAAATCTACAAATGAAAAATCCTTTGTTTTTGTCAGTTTTGTCAGTTTTATCAGTTGCTGGAATGTGCCAGAAAATACAAAAACGTGACTTGTCCTAGTGGACCACCTAGTGGTCGACTTCATACAATACACGTGAAGTAGTCAGACATTAGATAACGCTTACTGTAATGAGAATTAAACATATTCTCCATAGTTTGTAAGTAAATACATATGTAAAATGAATGTTAATATATGAGATCAGTATATAGACAGTAATGTATGTACTAAACATTGTTAGCATAATTGCTGACATTCATTACGTTGTCCCTAAGATGCAAAGTGTGCACAATGTTTGTTTCACTCAGATATTAACATATACCCCTATTAACACATATATAACAAATGTACATTTGGAGCAACATAAGAAATAATAATTATCTTTTTCGTAATGACTATGTATTATTATCCACAATGAACAGAATCTTCTTATTAGATTTCTGTACAACTACTTCTCATCTAAAAGCTGAAGCTAATCCACGACTCTGCATCTCAAACCAAGCACGGATGCAGATGGACTATTCTGGGTTGAGCTCTTGACCCACGCTCTGCAGTCTAGACGAGATGAAAAATTAATGTGCTCCTGTCATGATCTGTAGATTGATGAGCGCACACAAAATACAATACAATACAAATACAATACATGCGTCCATCCAGTCACTAACTTAACCCTTGTAATGTGTTAGAAAGCTGCCCACACCTTTTGTGTTAGCGGGTCAAATTTGACCCATGATTTAACTCAGCCCAAAATACTCAAAAAACAATGATTATCATCCAATATTGTTTTTCACCTCATAGCTAACTTATTATGCATTCATATCCATGCATACACTGTTTTAAATGTTATTTTTTTGGCCCCATGGACCTTTCATTTTACAATATACCACTTGTTTTCAATTAAATAAATGTTTAAATTCACTCATTAAATTTCCTATAGTGAAGATAATGGGTAATTATGTTATTATTTTATGTTTTTTTAACTTAATATTATTAACCATAGTGACATCTGTGGTGCTACGGGTCAATTTTGACTGAGATTTATGTTAGGAAAAAGGTAAAAAGTCCTTTCTTTTTCATGAAACCAAACTTTATTTTGCTCAAAATAGAAAATGCTAATTGAACTAATTGCTAATTTTCCCCAGGGAAGACAGGGTGGAATGGGGTGTAAGGTGTAAGGTGTGTGTGTGTGTGTGTTAACATTCAAGTTCATTTTTAGTCAGAATGTATCGATATTCTGCGAGAAAGTTTGTGTTCCCGTGGGGGGAACACAAACCCTTCACCCTACCCCATCCTTGGTGGGGTGGGGTGTGTGTGTGTGTGTGTGTGTGTGTGTGTGTGTGGGTGTGTGTGTGTGCGTATGTGTGTGTGGTGAGGGCAAATTGTGATCCATAGAGCAACCCACAACTTTTAAATGCATGCAACAGCCAATATTCTTTGCCGGGTCATATTTGACCCCTAACACCACAGATATCACTTTTTCTTTTGGAGACCTTCAGAATTTAGAAAAATTGTGAAAATTAATTTTGTTGTGTTAAAATAGCTGTTTCTGAGGAACTCATGAAGCCTTGTTCCGATAAAAAACATACCTTCTTGAAA
>OMKP01071620.1:0-10037 GCA_900302375.1 Bathygadus melanobranchus
TTTTGGGTTATGTAAAGTCCAATCCTCCTGGACACAGACTTGTTGAGACGCTCCCAGAGAAGGGTTTTCACAGTGATTAGAGTGATGAGGGATCACCAGTTAAGTCTTCTATGTTTTATTTGTGTGAGGTGATAAATCATTGTCTGACCTAATCAATCACGCTGTTGCACCACGGCCGAATCATGAAAGAATTCTGAAAACATGTTTTCCTCAAAGCCAGCCTTTGTTTCCTTGAACCAATTTTATTTTTACAGAATCACTCACTTCTCGTTAAAGGGGAACGGCAATGTAGCTCGTTGTGACAAAAAAGACAATGGAGTTCATGGGAAATGTAGTCTTTGTTCTGGGAAATGCTACCGCTATTCCAAAGCCCCTTCACAGGAGCTTTTGTGGTAACATATTTCAGGGATCGTTAGCCGTACGTCTCCAGCCAAAGGTGACAGCTGGGTAGCTGGACGCACGGCCGCTGCCAAAACCCAACATGTGGTGGCCCCTAGCCGTCCTCTACAAACAACCAACCCAAAGTCTTTGCTCTCCGTTTTTCCCCCCTGCCGCAGCTTTCATCTTCAGCGGTGACTTGAACAAAAACCCCGGCAGGATTCCAACCTACAACCACCTCGCGCAAAACAGCAGTGCGCCACAGTCAAGCCGAGAGAGCGGGCCGAGCACACAACGCACACACGCCCGAACGGAAAAAAAAAAGAAGGGAGCCAACAAAACTACAAATGTCAGCAAGAAACTTTTTTTTTTTTTTTTCCCGGACAAAGCGCAAAGACAAACTCACAAGCCTGTTGTCCCACAAGTGGCCCGAAGTAAAGCGCACGGGTGCTATAGCCATTAAATGGAAGCAACAGTGAGAGAGAGCGAGGTAAAGCACTTATCTGCCTCTGTAAACTTAGCGACTCCCCAACTCTGATCCCCGAGCCTTACCCAGCCAAACACAGCTGTACTGTATATATCGCATACGCAGAGCCTCTCTCTCTCTCTCTCTCCCTTTATCTCCCCCTCTCTCTGACATAGCATAATCTTGCTATGGACCTATACGGGCTTACGGGTAGCATTTTGCTTCAGCTGTCATATTAACTGAGGATCAGGCGGTTGTTAGCGTTAGCCTCGCACTGGCTGATGGTTACACAATGAAGCCTCACAGGGGGAAGCTTAGGCCCTGAGCGCTACAAAGGCTAGACAGAATTATGCAGTGGGTGAAAGGTGGGAGGATTAGGACTTGATTTAATTTGAAGGGCTTATGAGGGGCTCATAGCATCAGGCACGTACCTGCATGTCAAATCTATCTGGGGCCGAAGCAGGAAGTTAGCAGTGGGGGTTTAAAGGGGGGGGGCTTTTTTTTCTGCTTGAGGGTGGGCTTGGGGGTTGATGGTCACCCACTGGTCAAGGAAGCATTCTCTCTCTCCTTCCTATCTCTGAATGGCTGTCTTTCTCCTCAAACTCCCCCTCAATCCATCTCTCTCTCTCTCTCTCTCTCTCTCTCTCTTCCATCTTCAAGTCACACCATCTCCTCACCTATCCATCACACACAGCCACAATTCATTCTGTTTCTGATTGGCCTACAGTGGGAGCTAGTGTAGCACTTGTCTGCCATGGTCGCATGTCTGCTTTCTGTATCTTTAATCCGTAGGTGGATTATCTCTAGTAAAAACAGGTTTCGGGACCTGATTCCTGGACTCTGGAGTTCTGATTAAAGGAAGGTCGGACCAGAGTCGCGTCCAATCTGTCAAGATACCTCAGAGTCGGCTGCCTCAAGCAGACTGTGAACACATGCTGCCCCTCCTCCCGATCCATTGATCAGCACATACGCGTTGCGATCGCTTGTGACTGGCGTGAGGTGAGGCCGCGGCCAGTCGCGCAGCTGTGTGTGTGTGTGCTTGTGACTGGTGTTTGTGGTTAAGCTGTGATGAAGTCACTATGTGGGTTGGAGAGAGAACCAGAGAACCAGGGAGAACGGGAGAGGGAAGGGGGTGGGGGGTGGGGGACCCACCTGCTGGGCTGGGGCCTCGGGAGCCCTCCTGGGGCTGACTGGAGCGGTTGCGATTCTGCTGTCGCCGCTTGCCCCCTGCGGAGCGCGGGCTGCGGACGTGCAGCTCGCTCACCTTGAAGAAGGCCACCATGAAGGGCTGCTTCTCCAGCGCCCCGTCCCGGCCCACCAGACCCGCCTCCTTGGAGCCCATCATGCGCCCTGGGGTGCGGAAAACACACACACACACATAAACACATAAATAAAACCAAAACACTGTGAAGTCACACACACACATGTAGGAGGTTCACGCAACACATGGTCATCATCCAAGGGAAATACATCTCTCCTTACAAAGTTAAAGGTATACCTTGGTATGAGATGTCTTATATCTAATGTTCTCACGTTGTAATGTTTCATATAAACCTGAATTTCCCGTCTGGGATTAATTTGTACCATAAAAAGTACCATCTCATATTATCACTCATATTATCTGAACTATCTAAGTCAATGTCAAATTTGATGATCCATTACCAGCTTGAAACCACACCATGAAGACTCAGACATCCATCAAAAACCACACTCGAGTCACCCAGCAGGGCAAAAGCAGAAGAAACACAACAGCCTATACGGTGTTCGGCTAAAACCTCATCTGGACCTCATGATTGGGCTGGGCCTGGCTCAGTCCCCTTACCGCTGCTGGTCTCCACGCTGATCTGCAGGCCCATGTTGTGCCCGGGGCTCATCAGCCACAGGTTACTGGTGGCTGTGATCTCAAACTCCAGCCAGCCCTCTTCGGCCGCCCACAGCCGGCGGGACTCGAGCAGGAATAGGTCTGCCTCTCTGAGATGGGGAAGGTATGGGTAAAGAAAAAGAGAGAGGAGAGAGCTGTATTGTAATCAACGATGTGTTGTTGGTTGTGAGATGGGCTTTCAGTTATTGGTGTAGCTGTATTGTAAACAAGGACGGCAATGTTTCTTTTGGATTTCATTCAAATGTATTGATGACGTTGGATAGCTGTGGAGTTGTTTTGGAAATGATCACATTTCTGTTCTTTTCAGTTTAATAAATCCAAAAAGTAAACTCATGACTTTGTGCCAACAGAATGAGTAGAATAGAATAGCTGTTTCAGTAGATCCATCATTCCATAACCCAGGAGCCCTGGAGTCTGTGTGAGGTGAGGACAATTGTTTTGTAAGACACCCAAGTACAAGTCAGACATACGATAGCACTGTAGTGTTCCTGATTGTGATTCGACTAAAGGTTCGACCATATGGTTTACCTCGCCTAGGATGCACCAGTGGGGGAAAGGAAGGAAACAGGGCTCTGGGTATTAAGTCGAAAAATATGTTAACATCATTGACGTTGTAGCGCGCGAAGGAAGCCAGCCTTCCAGCGCTCTTGAGCCATTTACTTTGCACAGAAAATCTGCTTGTGTCTAACAAGGCGGTTTTAAATGCGATGCCTATTTTGCAAGAACAACACGGTGCCAGAGAAAACAGCAAAACACCCAAGGAAGGAACAAGGAGGATTACAGCTTTGGCCTGTTGAGAAGAACAAAACAAGCAGAAAAAGCCCGTGACTATGATTGACAAGAGGGTCTGTTGTCCGTCCCCCTCCCCACACCCATTACGTTTTTGCCATAACACACCTGCCGTTACATTTTGGTCATGACACGCCAGCCAATCGGGGTCGACAGCCACAACATCAAAGGCCGCAATCACCCAGGTGTTCCGGGAATGTCCCCGCAGGCCGGGAAATCCTGTCCTTATTGGCTCATTAATTAGAGACGTTTGAAAAGCGCGACCAATCGTAACCTGCCTCGTTGTGCGTCTCTAAGTGGTGGAGATGTAAATTAAGTTCACTAAGTACAGAGAAAAAGATCAAAGTTAAACCATTAAAATAGATGCAGGTATTTGAGTGGGTTCACTATATTTACTGTATATTTGGTTATGGATTTTGGTAGACCCAAGCGATAACGTTATCATGCGATTAGTATGTTGAATACAGCTCGGTGTGACGCCTGTTTTCTCTAAGCAATAACTAATAATAATAAACCAATGATAGTTCACAGGGGGTTGGGCTCAGGGTTTCCTGTGGTGTTCTGGGTCTTTATGTGCTACTGGTGTACCTTTACTTACCTGAATTTACTGAGTGGCCACTTCAATTAACGGGAATAATAGGGTCAAAGGTCACACAGGACCAGGTCGTGTTTTTGTTTCAATGAATGTCCTTTATGGGCCTTGTTTCTTTTCTACAATCAGCCCTCATTTTAAAAGTGAACAACGACTTAAAACAGATTGTGTTTTTTGTTTATTTATGTATTTAACCATTATTCCAGGAGAACACAGTGAGATTTAAAATCTCTCTAGCAAGGGCGCTGCAGGCCAAATTAAATTGAGGTAAAATATTGGAAAAATTGGAATTGGAAAAATACATTGAACAACAACTTTGAAACAATAATTCAGAGACATAAGGAATGGTAAGAACATATCTTTAGCGTAAATACTGAAACAAAGATAATGGTAAGCCAAGCACATCCTCATCTGGGCCATAATGTCCTGGTCCTTGCTGTGTTTAACTTCACTATCCAAGAGAAGAACTTCCCAGCAAACAATGGTTATTCTCTCTCTCTCTCTCTCTTTCACACACACACACACGCGCATGCACATGCACACGTACACACACACACACGCACACACACACGCGCATGCATGCACACACACACACACACACACACACATGCGCACACACATGCACACACACACATTCCAGGCCTGCTGCTACAGAAACGGCCCCTGACCAAATTGAAAGTACAAAGGGTGTGAGGCTTGTTAAGCACTATCATTATGGCTCAGAGTCAAATCGGGAGGCCGGCTCTTTAAGGGCAAGGTGGGGTACGAGGGAGTTAATATGCTCCCTGCCGATGTGAGATTGGGGGAAAAAGAAGGGACAGGTCGTTCTTTTTTTCCCCACCCAGAAGAGAAAGAGGGCAAACGCACCGGAGAGACATTTCAGTGGCACAAATGACACTTTAAACACAGAGCTTATTTTGGTCTGTCTCAATGCTCCCCAAAACCCTGAGGGAGGACGCCGTGTTTGGCGGCGGTTTGCCTGTTTTTGTGCTCTTACCGACGACAACCAAAGGTCTTTATTAAAGGTTATATCCATGGCAGCTCTACCCGTTCCACTTACTGACTACAACCAAGAGTTCTGAATAAAGATTATACCCGTGGCAGCTACAGGGCTCGTACTGGCTTGTGACGTCGCATCGCAATGACGGCCATTTTGGAAGCAACCAAGCATTAGAATGTTAGCTACTGTGTGAAGCATCACTGTTTATTATACCATGGTCTGGGTGAATACTCTTTTCTGATTGGCCCGGAAGGTGTGCGTTAAAACACTTCTAAATTCATCCACAGCCTGTAACCGTAGCAACATTAAAGAGCATAGCTGTCAAGGTTTACTCGTTATCAACTGCGGCTAGCACAGCGGAGTTTATCAACTTGATAAACTAACGACCGGGAAGGAAAACACACCAATTGCTGATTTTAACAACCCTAACCCTTAACTCTTACAATCCTTTTGGAGAATGGGACACAGGAGAGGAAAAAAAGTAATTATACTTTGTAACGAGTTACGGCAATGGAGCCCTAACCCTCGCTTACCTCACCCTGTTGTCATTTATACTGACCGGCTTGGTTGTAAAAGGGACTATAATTATTCCTTATCATGACAACTTATCATGCTTCATAACCTATGAGTGGGATAATCAAGTCGTAGGTGTAGCGTTAAACGGTTTTAAGACTTCACACCGGGTGGTTCTTTGCCTGCACGTCACGCCTTGAAAGCGTTTAACGCACAACCTACTTGTTGATTATCCCTCACGTAATCAATCGTGAAATGATCTTCATTAGTCATTACGGGGAGGCATTGTTGTGTTTGAAACTGCCACAGCGCTTCTCATGCGAGACGTGGCAAAACAACGTTTTCATTAGCCTAGCTTACGGTATATTTACGTTGGTTTAGGATAGGAGTATTGGCAACAGAAAATCCCATGATGCATTCTGATGTACAAGCCCTATACCTGTCCAGTTGGGTTGAGAGATCTAAGGGTACTACTTGCTCCTGGTAGATGTAGCTGGTTCCCATTGGTCAGGGCTGACAAAACATCTTTGGAGGCCGATCTCATTGGATGTTTATCTACCCCCGGAGCCACTGTGTAAATGTTTGGCAAGTGTTAGGCTCGCTCTCTTGGTGTCGGTGGGGTTGCTGATTTTGATGCTATTTCTGTAAGCCTGCATGGTTTTTGTGTGATTCTGCATTGTAAACACGGCGAGAAGCGAGCGGCCGTGTTCTGTTTAGCTAACGCATGAGAGAGAGAGAGAGAGGGAGAGAGAGAGAGAGACAGAGAGACAGAGAGAGAGAGACAGAGAGACAGAGAGAGAGAGAATGGAAGAGAGAGCGACAGTGGAATGTCTCGTAGTGAAGCCCTCCCCTGAAATTCCACCGAACACCATTTGTGCACCCATGGCCTCTTGTCCATCTCCCAGCATGCATCATTCATTCCATCCTCGATCAATATAGCATCGTCAGATAACACTGATTGATAATAACACCGGGTGCATGGGTTTGACTGTTGTGCGTGTGTGAGCACTGTGAGTATAGTATGTGTGTGTGTGTGTTACCTGTCGGGGTGCTCCTTGACCACCTGGTAGACCTTGAGGAGGACGGTGTCGTTGCGGGAGGCGCGGCTCACACACTCCTTGTAGAGGCGGAACTCTGCTGCGGTGACCGCCTCCCCGTCAGGGATCTGGGACAGGTTGAACTTGAACTCCCTGTGGTGTCGCCGCTGGGCCGGCAGCTCCCGGTCGTACTCCACTGTGGGACACACACACACACACACACACACACAGTTAGTTTTGAAGCGTCATTTTCAAGATGGCAGACAGTTTCAGAACAGCAAGCATAACAAATGAACAAATACAGAGGCTGATAAGAAAGTTAATCTTAATTTTGGCCTCTCTTTTCGTCTTACTTGGGTATGTTCAGTATATGTGTTATGGAATTAAATTGTGGTTATTTGATTTGATTTGATATATATTGATATTTGAATTTAAGTTTAAATACAGTAAATCTTGTCCATGGCCATTAAAGAACCTGGCCAACTATAGATATTATAGTTTGCCACTTAGACATGGTAGGATGTTGTCATATAAACCTATTGCCGAGCTATCATTCGTTCACACATGTTAGCATAATAATGGAACGCTCTATTTTAAGAGACCCCAAAGACAAATTTGCCATTAATGCAGTCCACAGTTGTTTTTGTCGAATTTGATCTATAGGATCAAGGATGAATGATAAATATTGAGTCAACGGGGTCCCCACAAAAACCCTGCCTTATCAGGACTTAGGAACAGCTGGTTTGTGAGGTCCTCTGTGGAAGGTTCTTATGAGAAAGGTTCAGAGGATTGACTCCCTTTGCCCTCCACCCAACATGCGTGCTCGTCAAGCCGTGACATGAAGAGATAAAGGGATAAGGTCTGCATGAGTTTGTGCTCAGCGATCCAGCATATTGAGGCAGCTTCCTCGAATGAGAACAATATTTCTAAGCACTCCGGCGTTTTCATGCCAAAACCCCAGTTACATTGTAAGCGAAAAGAAGTGTTTTCTGAAGTGTTTTCTAAATATCAACAGAGCTATATTTATTTATATTACTGTTGTTTGGAGTTGACTTTCACAAGCCTGAAACTATCGTGTGATCTGGACGAGATATCGTACTGTAGTATAACATATAATATGTCTACAGATTTGTACAATGTGTCCCAATCTGGTCAGGCGTGATTGATGTTTTTCAGATACATGGAAATACCTTGTGCCTTTTCCCTTCAAATATTCAAATAATTTCTCGCAAGGAAAGCCACTGGATTGCCTATTCCCAAACCTCTAAACCTAAACGCTGGCTGTGGAAGCCATTAAAACAAGTCCGACGTGTGATGAATACTTCAGCGACTAATAGTGCCTCTCTTCGGCTTCTCGTTTCCCTAAATAAACCTCTCGACGATCATCCCTCCGCAGAGAAAAACCCTGTGGTTCTGCCTTTTCCGGCGACAGCGATCTTTAATGCGTTTCATGACCACTTCTGACGCTGCAAAAATCACACAGGCACACACACACACACACACACACACACACACACGCACACACACACACACACACACAGTGCACGCCATCCGAAAATCAAATGCATCCAAAAGGCCTTGTTTGCTTTTAAGTGCAACATGCCCTGTGATGATTATGCGTTTCCGTATTGGAATGGTTTCTCTGTCTCGCTGGGGGAGTCTGTCCTGGCCACAGTAAAGGATCTGCATGGCAGACTGCATCCACAGACTTTAAGCACCACACAGGGGACACCAGAACAGAGAGAGAACTGCGGACCGCAGTGTGTGTGTTTGTGTGAAACTAATGTACAGTACTTATTTTCACACAAACGCACACTTTCCTCTCTCTCACACACACACACACACACACACACCCGCACACAAATGAGTTTAACAGCTTTTAAATCAATGCTGGCTGTTTGGTTTGAAGTCTGATTTTAATTAAGTGAGTCTTTGTTTCGAATCTTTGATCTATTCCATACGTTAAATTATGCAACTTGTTTTTGCATCAAGAAGAAGACGTATTCTGCGTGGTTCATCAATTCAGAGATCACACGTGTCTCACCAAGTGGACGTGGATCACACGATCACATTTGATCCCTTGATCATGAAATCCCCATGCTCCTGGTGCGTGTGTCGGTGTGTGCGTTGTTTGACAGCGAGCGAATGAAATATTGGCATCTTGCAGCCTATCATTTGTTCTTTCAAAATGCTTTTAAAATCACGGCTTTTAAGAGCGTTTTCCCCACCAGGAAAGGGAGGTCTCGTCATACGTTAGCTATGCAGTCCAGTTCTACGCTCCACATATCTGCTCTTCCTCGTCTTTCCCGACCTTGTTTCTCTACCGGTTTTGCTATCTGTTTGTCTTGCCTTTTAACCTTTGCCGCCTCCCCTTGATCGACCCCATCTCCGACCCAAACAAAACCTCTGAACGCTAACCTCCGGCTGACCCGACCTCAACGCTTGAGAAAACCTAACCTTCACCTCCACCTGACAGGAACCGCCAAGCACGGGTCCAAAAAAACAAAAACAACTAAAAAAAGGTCCACATCCAATCACAATAGCCGTAAAGTGAGAGATGACCCGGGTCAATGGAAAGCATGTCCCTCTAAGCCTCGGACAAAATGAACGTCACACAGTTCAGTTGGACCATGTTCGAAGCGGACGTGCCAGAGCGGGGAAAAGAAAAACAAAATCTCAGGTCCTCTGGCTGAGGTTCCGGGAACCCTCAATCGAGAACCTTCTGGGATATTGGAAAAGACGAGGGGTGGGAAAAAAGAGAAAGGTTTTGGGTCAGGGCCTCACGATTGTAGTGGATTTAAAAGGACTTTGGTGGAAGACGGATGGCTTCAAACACTTTCCAGAGAGGTAGCAGGAAAACCACCCATACACACGACCGCCAGGACCAAGGTGGTTTTCACATCACTGTGAATGTGACTTCTATCACGGGTGGACGTCTGCATTTCGTCATCTTTTACACACACACACACACACACACACACACACACAGCCAAATATGCACGCGCGCGCACACACACACACACATACACACAGTGGATAGTTACTATGCCAATATCATCAATCACTCAAAGGTAGATACATACTCATTAATTGAAGTCTCTTTGTGCGCACACACACACACACACACACACACACACAGACATACACACAGACATACACACACCCCAACATAAACCACATGCCTGTCTATCACATCTGGCACTGCTGTGTGTGTGTGTGTGTGTGTGTGTGTGCGTGTGTGTGTGTGCATGTGTGTGTATGTGTGCATGTGTGTGTGTGTGTGTGTGTGCATGTGTGTGTGTATGCGTGCATGTGTGTGTGTGTGTGTGTGTAGGAGGACGTTCGCTAGCAGGGGTCAACAGACTTCTAATGACTTTCCA
>OMKP01071631.1:1956-12407 GCA_900302375.1 Bathygadus melanobranchus
AGAGAGAGGAGGGGGGGGGGGGGGAGAGGGGGAGAGAAATGAGAGCGAGAGAGATGTCAGAGCGAGAGAGAAAGATGAGGAGCGCTAAAGAGATAACGAGAGAGATGTTAGAGAGAAAGATAGGGAGAGGTAAGAGAGACAGGTAGAGAGAAAGATAGGGAGTGAAAAAGAGATGATAGAGAGAGAAGGCCAATAGTGAGGGAAAGGTTAACAGAGAAATATCACTGAGACAAGAGGAGGAGGGAGGGAGAGAGAGAGAGAGAGAGAGAGAGGGAGAGAGAGACTCCTCACCCTTCACAGTCCACTGTGGTATTCTGGATTGTGAATTTGACATTAGATTATCTTTAGTTTAGATTTGTTTTAGATTATTTCAAGTTAGATTATCATCTTGCCTGTAGAGACGATGAGGAGTGGTTGACCTGTGTGTGTTTGTGTGTGTTTGTGTGTGTGTGGCGTGCGTGTTTCTCTCTAATATAATGAGCTTCTGTGCGCAGCTAAACTCGTGACATGGATCGAGGAAAAAACATTTGTGTGAAATTCCAGTTTAGCAGCAGGACCAAACTTTTGACGTTTGAGACAAGTCAAAGCCTTAATTAGGAATAAATCTGGAACAAATGTCAATCTTAGGCCTTGTGTAAAGGAGGATCTTGTCTTGTCAGCTTCCGCGGGTCATGTGATTAATTCATCTAACCCATCGGGAATCAACTGAGCTTGCTTAAGAATGTAAACTTTTTAATTACAGTAGTTACAGTCATGTTCTGTGCTAGGATGGTACACCTGCGAAGCCCTGCGGTTGGAAATAAACACTAAATAAAACACTACTTTAGCTCTTTTATTTTGAAGTGTGCCATGTTCTCCCCACAGCACCAGCGGAGTGTGTCAGTGCCAGACAGTAGGAGTAGATCCCAGATGTTTTTGCATTTGATCGAGTCAGGAAAAAGCAAAAGGCTCTCAGGCCACTTCTGTGTAAAAATCACGACGCTCCTCAAAGAACCATTTCCCCTGTAATGACCGCGCTGGCCTCTAGATGGCACTGTGCAGCTGCTTTCCGCCACAGATCCATATATTGAGTCTCATGGCGGCTTCTCAACGGTTCATTTCTTCCTCTGTTTTCACGGTTATTTCTGACGTCTACTGCCAATGTTTCTGAGAGAAAATGGTGATTTCTCTGGGTGTGTGATAGCGTAAAACATATTCCCTGTTGATCTATACTATTCCCTCACGTGGTGATTATTTGGTTTACACATGTGCAACAGTCTGTATGAACACAGCACGTGGAGTTCAAGTCAAACGACCTTGGCGCAACCTCTGCCAGAATTGCCCAGGCACAGGCCAGGGTCGACTCAAGGTCACTGTGTTACCGACATACTCTCTTCCCTTCCCACTTACTACATTTGATGCCATTTCACTTACTACACACAGGACATAAGTCTGACCCAGCACGATGTGCCGCTAGGACGCTACATAGGCTAGCGCAAGAAGAGAAACCTACACAGTCGCTCTGCTCACCTCTCTCTAGCCCGGGGTAAAACATAGCCGAAGCCATGTTAGGACATATTAATGACTTCAGTTACACAGGGTTTAAATGGAGCCCTGCAACCACCATTCACACAAAGACAGAGATATTATATACCCCTTTACCAGATATGTCTAAACTGAACTATACTACAGTATAGTAAAGTTTACACCATACTCAACTATACTCTACTGTCGTACTGTGTGCACTGCAGCATACCGAACTGGGCCTCTACTGTTGTAAACTTTACACTGCAGCATACTGAACTGGGCCTCTACTGTTGTAAACTTTACACTGCAGCATACTGAACTGGGCCTCTGCTGTTGTAAACTTTACACTGCAGCATACTGAACTGGGCCTCTACTGTTGTAAACTTTACACTGCAGCATACTGAACTGGGCCTCTACTGTTGTAAACTTTACACTGCAGCATACTGAACTGGGCCTCTACTGTTGTAAACTTTACACTGCAGCATACTGAACTGGGCCTCTACTGTTGTAAACTTTACACTGCAGCATACTGAACTGGGCCTCTACTGTTGTAAACTTTACACTGCAGCATACTGAACTGGGCCTCTACTGTTGTAAACTGTACACTGCAGCATACTGCCAGTGCGTATTTTCAGTTGCACTTTTGAACTAAACAATTCTCTGCCTCTCCACGTGTGAGGAGAGAGAGCGATATGGAGAGGGTGAGTGAGTGAGTGAGCGAGAGAGAAACAGAGAGATAGAGAGGGGGAGTGAGCGAGGGAGAGAGAGGGTGAATGCCTTATCGCCTTGCTTTAAGAACTGCAGTAGGCCTACACGACAGTCTGTGTTTTACTGCAGTATTTGACAGTCTGTGTTTCACTGCAGTAGAAGTGTACTTAACTGCAGTACACAACAGTTTGTGTGCATCATTTGACAGTGCAAATTACTGCAGTATTTCACAGTGTGTATTGTACTATTTTGACAGTGTGGGTATTTTACTGAAGAATACAACAGTGTGTGTATTACTGCGGCAGTGTGTGTGTGTGTGTGTGTTTTCCATCATGTCATCATGTCATATTATGCCACACATTGCCTGCAGTCACCTTTCATGCATCCTGATCCGGAGGAAAGCGTTGGATAGTGTTTACTCTGCATCGTCGCCGTGGCGATGGAATGCTAATGCAAGTTCAGAGCTGGAGTTAACCTGGGATTAGTATGTGAATGGAGTCTTGCGTGCATCTCACTCTGCATTCCTATGAACACGACATGAAGCTGCACTCACAGCGATGTGCGTTTTACAGGAAGACCGGATATGACCTGTTCTCTACAGGATATGACCCGTTCTCTACAGGATATGACCCGTTTTACTATGAATCACCCGGGTGGCTGTCAGGCTCTGGCCTCGGGGTGCTCTCGTTTAATCTCCCAGGTTATGTTGTGACCTGGACTTGTAAAAGCCCTGCCTTCTGGGTCTCCTATGCGCAGGGCTGTGTCCACAGGGGGGCCTGGGGTGAAACATGATCCCCGCCACCACAGAAATTTGATTGGCTCCTGGAGTGTGTCCACTACTAAATCTGGTATATAAATGAAATGATAAAAAGATAATTTTGTACAGTATATATTTTCCGCACCACTCTACACAGGCTGGGTGTTGTGGTCTGGTACCACCTGTGTTATTCTGTGCCACTCCTGGGACACCCCAAATAAACCAGTCTGGACTAGAAGCGCTGGACTCTACATATGGACTATACATACAGTATCGGTCTCCAGAGATTCAACCTACACTTCGCTCTCAGAACTATTCTTTAGTTGCTAATTATTCAAAGACAACGTCCTTCTTTTGTAACTCTTCATGGATAACACCACACGAAACAGTATCTTCAGCCACTTCAACGACAACATTATGTGTGTTGTTGGTGTCATAATCATAAATGGATTATGTATAATTTAATTCATTTATAACACTTTTATCCAAAGCGCTTTACATTGCCTCACATTCACCCATTCATACAGACGACGACGGTGTCAACCATGCAAGGCAACAACCAGCTTGTCGGTTGGGTGGGTTAGCTGTCTTGCTCAGGGACACCTCGACAATTAACTAGGCGGAGCCGGGGATCGAAACAGCAACCTTCCGGTTGCCAGACAACCGTCTCTACCTCCTGAGCTACTGCCACCGCAACATAACAATTAATAAAAGTACTGGACATCTCAGTGCAGTCTTCAGCGAATGTTCCGGAGCAACTTAAAGCGGCCATAGATAACATTTAAAACTAGGAAAAATACGCCACAGCTCTCAGACGTTGAGAACCCTCAAATACGTTTGTGGTTATAGCAGAGGGTAAGGGAAAACACTCGGTAGAATTGCTGTTTGTTGTAAAGTCTCCGTGTAGCTCAGATAAGAGAGATAAGAGTAGCTTATCTCTCCTCAACACTCCTCGTTTGCTCGCTACCTGTAGCATCCTACGCACTGCTAAACACTGGAACACAACAACACACACAATGTGGCGTTTCTGTTATTAATATAACTATTTCTTAGTAGTACTATTTAATGCTTAAATACTAATAGATGTAATTGGAAATTACTACAGTTAGAGTACATCCTCAACACTTTAGAGATGTAACCAGCTGGCCGGCAGGCTGTATGTAAGATAGGCAGCAGCTAGGAGGATATAAACCATAATAGCATCCTAAGCATCTTGCAGGCTTATGTCGGGGGTCGCTAGTGTTGATATAGGAGTCCCAGCTGGGAAGGTGACAGTGATGGAGGCAGTGTCACTGGTCGGGAACCGGGCTGTCTGTCCGCAGTCTGATGGAGTTCTCCATCTAACAGAGATGAAACAAGGACCACACAGGTCATGTCTCGGTGATAGGGAACTGGAACCAGCTACATAGATATCACAGTGGCCCAGGGAATTCGTCAACATAAAACGTCTCTCAATTCCACCATAATTGTAGTTTTGTGTGGTTCCTAGACAACAAAGCTCAGTTAGAGGGATGCATTTATCAAATGAATCTATGTAATCTGTATCTGGAGTGAAAGACACTTGTGTGAACCCACAGAACCAGAACCAGGTTGAGAAGTGAATCCAGAGTCACAGCTGACAGGTCGAAAGGGGGAGGAGGAGAGAGGGAGCATTTGGGAGGCGGTCACCCTCTTCGTTTCGGCTTCAGAGCGAGAGCGCAGGTCGTGTGCCCTGTAGAACTCCTCTACCAGCTGTTGAACATTTTCCCAGAATCATCTGGAAGGTATAATAAAGAAATCTAATGCTTTCCAAATGGGCCGTCATTTTCTTTAAAGAGCAGCCACACTGCAGGCTGTGCAATTAGTGCTTCTGATTGGTTGCAATTAGTGCCATTTAGTGATGTCACTTATGGCTAAGTTAAATCACCTGGTGCCAATTTCAGCGTTTAGACGCAACAGCTATAGTAGCCGAAGTTTACCTAGAGAGGGCGCTGTCTCTCAGGTTACATTTTTATCCTTGGGTTGCTCTTTAAAAATCCTTGATGAATAAATAAAACATTTATGAATCCTGCAACTCCAACTGTCCACATCAGCAAACAATACACTGTATAATGGTGACCATGGGGAATCCGGTCCAGGTATCGTTCTCTCACATTCATACTGGATTTGACCTCATTTATTAATTCCCCCACTCTCCAGCCCTCCAGATCGGCGTGCGGCGGCTGGACTCGCTGCGTTTTGTCCCAGTAGCCGTGCCCCAACATTATTCCCACGGTGACTTGTTCTAGAAAACAGCCTCTCTGCTGTGAGAGGTTTTTTTTACTGAAGCCAGAATGGGAAACGGTTACTGTGTGAGATTCAGGTTCAGAAAACTTTATTGTCGATCAACCGCACAAAATTACACGGCTTTGGCTCCTGTTAAAATATATATATCCAATATCCACTTACAGCACACATAAAAAAAAAGAGCTAGAAGCAATGTGAAATGTCTGTGTTCAAAATAACGTTTTGAGTTAGCTGTGTGAGTTAGCTAGGGGAGTTAGAAGCGTATGTTAGCCGTGTGACTTAGTGATGTGAGTACACTTCATGAGGTAGTGCTGTGAGCTGTTAGCTAGGTCAGTTAGCCACATAAGTCAGCTAGAGTTAGCTGAGGTTTTACTCTTCTGCATCTAATAATAATAAACAAACTGCGGGCCATATGTCGCATGTATAACCATGCACAAATGCAGGCCTTGGGATGTTCTCTTATGTTTTATCAGCGGAACTTAAAAAAGCCCCATGTCTTACTCACTTGAGATAGGGTCTCAACAGAAAACGACCACTCTGGAAATACGTTTTTAGTAGGAAGTAGCAGACTTCATGTACTTTATGTGCACATTTTACACATAAATAAAAGTGAAAAATAACACAGAAGTGTTCACGAACAACTTGTGAGACCAAAACGAATGTTTTCAACTGACAAAAAAGGGGTTCACTTAGCCTTTAAACACATTAACACGACCTGCGACGCCACTGGCTTCCAAATCGTGTCGGAACCTAGCCGCTCACATCTTGTGGTCTCTCCCTTCATGCCAAGTCCATTATCTCCCCCGCGGTCTCCCGATTAAGGTTCGCTATTTAGCAAAGCATATGTATGCTTTAGGTTTGGTTTTTTTCTCTAAGAATGCGTCTAATTGGACGGTAAATGGGCTACCTGGTGCTCTCCATCGCCTCGCAGATGAGGACGAACAACGTCAAAGTCAACAAATGCAAATGTGTCCTGGCAGCCCACCATCCTCCCCCTGCTACTGCTGAACTACAATTAAGCTGAGACAGTGGCTATTACTGGCGGTTATTCTTTATGATTGGTTTTCACAAACAATATGACTGGTTAATAACTGTGGTGGGAACATCAAGAGGACACCTGCCCCAGTGCATCACCACTCCAACACACACACACACACGCTCTCTGTATTCTCCACACATACACCGCTCCCAGGGAACTCCATCAGCACCAGCTTCGTCTCTCCACACGCACGCACGCACGCACACACACACACACATAAATGTCGCTTTACCTTTAACTTACTCGGAATGAGGACAGGGTGTACACAAATGAAAACAGAATGAAAAACACCAAACATCTGCAATCATATACTAAATTAGATGGATGGATGGACGGATGGATGGATAGATAGACAGAAGATCGATAAATAGATAGATGTATAGAATATAGATAGATAGACAGATTCAACATGGGACCAGGGATCCAGATGCTTCTATAAGAGAGACTTTACTATTTCTGTCTGTGACTGGATTATATACACATAAAACAGAATCCTGTCATGTAGGTTTAGTTTATTGGAGTGGAGTGGAGAAAACCAGTCCCGGGACTGGTTTTCTCCACTCCAGGGTCTGCCGGCGGTGTGTCCAGACAGCGCGGAGCGTCACACACTAAACTCCCACTCCCACTGTTTATCGATCCTCCCCACGTATAATCAGTGGCCGTGTCAGACGACCACAAAAGCACAGCCCGACAAAATGAAAGCAATTTAGCCGAACCAGGGGAAGATTGCAGGGCAGGCGGCAGCAAGCTCTTTTCCTCTTCATATACAATCTGAGGAGCGCTGCAGATGCTGCAGAGCAACAATGTCCCGCTGTATTTAACTGGGCCGAGTTAGGCTCAAATAAACGCTCAAGGACAATGGTGGAAAGCTGTTTGAAAACAGTCACGCGGCGAGGAGGACGAGACCGCGCTGTGACTGGCCTGACGGACATGAACATGGTGAACATACACGACATACTGAGACATGCCTGGACTTGAAATACAGAATTAATTTAAATACTGCACGTAAACATGTGACAATGAAGAGACTTGAAATGCAGAACAACGAAATAACAGAACACACGCAATACTGAACATATATGACATACTCAACACGTCGAGATGAGTGTACATGAAGTGGCTTTGCGGGGCTCCCCAACAGCAGGACACAGGTGGATGATGTTGAATAAACCGCTTTAGTTTGACGTTGTTTGCAGACACGGCAGGTGGTACACAGCTAGCATGCTAGCGCTCCTCCTGGTGTGTGTGTGTGTGTGTGTGTGGTGATGGCTGGTTTAACCTGTGGGCCTTGATTAGTCAATACACCACAGGTGTGCAGCTATCGCCCAGCTCCCAGACCAATCAGCCTGACTCGGGCCAGGTGAGACTGCTTAAACCAGCCACGCAACCGACACACACTCCACAATGAGATTGGAGGCACATGAAATACTGCCCAAAACAAAAAAGTATTTAACATACATGTAATGCACATAGCTGATGGATACTGATGTCTGAGAACACCAAAGGCGATGGCAGAAGCCGCCCTCCTCCGTTTTTCTAGTCGGATCTCTGGAGAGGAGATAACGACCGGGTGTTGCTGGTCAAATCTATTTTCTCCAGGCAACCGCCGCCACTGACGTTCACCAGCCGAACAACCCTCCGTCTCATTTGCATTTAGATGAACGGATGAATGAGTGAATAACCAAAGTCCTCTAGAAGAGAGAGGTAGAGGAGTAAGCGCCTCTGTTCCCACAGCAGCCTGTCGGTGCTGGCGTTGAGGCCGACTGCGGCCGGCATATAAAATGATATCGCAGACATCATTAGATATTAGATATTAGATAACATATTAGAAGATCTGGAAACACCAGATCGCTTCCCTTTTATTTGTGCGCTACTTTGAGCGGTTTTACAATCTGTAGAATATGAAAACAATTCAAAGTGGTTCCCTGTGATGTTTTGGTTGCTGTCTATCTTGCAAATGGCGTGTTTGTTGTGGGTGTACGGCGCGTGTAGGCCAGCTTTTTCTTTTTTCGCCATAATGTGTACAGAAAGCGTTTGTTGCGACCGCTGTTTCCATGAACTGATTAACCCGGGACATCAGGGGGGCACTTTACAGTTTACTCGTTTCATTTACAAACCACCCCTCATCTCGACAGGCCAGCGCTAAACAGACTTGTTTACGGTCATGTACGAGCCAGCCTTTTGCCTCTAAAAAAGCATTAGGTTCTGACATTGAGAGCAGGTCGCCACGGGCAACCGAGAGAGGATCACCTGACCTGTCAGGTGACCCGTGGCGTCTGGCGCTGTAAGCAGAAAACACGCCCGCTGACACGGCAGCTCCACAAGAAGATTAGAGAGACGGGGGGAAAATAAACCCAACTCCACCAGAGGAAGCTGTTCCGCGCGAGTCTGCGTCCTCTCCCTCCCTCCCATTAGCGTTGTCCCAGGCGGACGTCCGCGCGCAGCCTACCATTCATCAGACCCTCGTCAAGCTCCCCCCTACCCTCCCCCGTGCTCGCCTACACGGTGGGGGGACTCCTGGTCGGAGGTTCAGACAGTGTGCAAGGTGAGCTCCAGAACATAAACAAACAAGAAGGAGGAAAACTGCAAGGTCTGGCTGTTCCCTGCACCTGGGACTGTGTGGTGTATGGGTGTGTGTGTGTGTGTGTGTGTGTGCGCAGTGGTATAGTCTAGCTTGTTGTAGTGAGCATACTGTGATGACCCCCTCCCCAACCTTGGACACACCCATCCTGGAGAGACACCTCATAAGTACCACCACCACTACACTCACTAAAGCACATACACTGCACGTATTCACACGTAATTGAGGACACAACACAAGACTATAAAAGCCAAGGACACTTACAGCCGGGGAGATTGAAACAGTCTGGACTGACTGGCTGATTCTCTGCTGTTCTCACTGTCCTTTACCAGTTCATACTGTTATTTTATGTTCACATTGTTATGTATCTGGACGTGCTGAATATCCTTTTTGTTGTCAGGGGAATCTGCCTCTGTAGGATTATGAGTTGATATTGTTGCTCATGTCATGTAAGCCTATATAAACAATATTGTCATGTGTTCTGTGTGCTTGGATAGATGAAAGATCAGCTGTGTCTTGACACTGATATATAAATCATATAGGCCTAAAGGTATGCAAAAACGGACACAAATGTAATTATTCCTGCAATATTGATCGAAATAAAAATAACAACAAACTGCTGACATAATCATAACACAATATAAACATATTAGGTGTGCAAAAATGGCTGCAAAACGACACCCATGACGTGTGGACTTCATCATGTGTGAACATCGACGCTATGTTTTGCAAGAAGTGACTGCAGGTTAACGGTCTGACATGACTGAGAACGGCGCATGTGACCCACGACCACGTCTGTAGTCAGACGCCTGTTCCCAACATGGAGTATGGTCTGTAGCCTCGGCCCTACGCCAGGGGTGCCCAACATATTTGGAACCAAGTCCACGTTGCACGGCCTACGTACGTTGCCAGACTGACAACGTCACTGCTAACCTTTTTCTCTGCTCCGCTCGCATTCACCGTCACTCTCTGCCGCTCGCTACGCGCACTCTCTGCCGCTCGCTACGCGCACACTCGCCGCTCGCTACGCGCACACTCGCCCGCTCGCTACGCGCACACTCGCCCGCTCGCTACGCGCACACTCGTCGCTCGCTACGCGCACGGCCCCTCTGCATATTCGGCAACGTTTGTTCAGTTTGCTGTCAGTTTATCTGTCGACGAGGTGTTTGCCAAAACAAATTGCTGAAGTGAAACTTCTGTCATACCTCTGTCATCTGTCGTGCGCATGTTGATGGGTATACGGAAACCCTGGAGCTTTCATAGTATACGGCGTATACCTGCGTATCGCGTAGACTACACCACTGTAATGTGTGTGCGTGCAGGTGTTGTGTGTGTGTGTTGTGTATAGATGTGTGTGTAAGCGCAGGTGTATATATATATATGTAGTATGTGTGGTGAGTGTGTTTTGAATGCTTGTGTGTGTGTGTGTGTGTGGGCATGCTGGGTTTAGGCTACTGTGTGCTGACAGCAGGGGAGAGGAGGTGGAGGAGAGGTGGAGGACTTTGCTGATGTTTCAAGAAAACTAAACAAGATGGAGGACGGATTACAGCCTACTCACCATGGTAACACTTTCCCGCCAGAACACCCCATACTGC
>OMKP01071878.1:2339-25952 GCA_900302375.1 Bathygadus melanobranchus
ATTCCGTGCCTCTTTATTTTTGGGATCTGACTGCGTGATTGGCCGACTGCCAGTGAAGCTGGAGTCATGTGTGAGGAGGGTGGGGTGGTGGTGGAGGGGGAGGAGCCTAATGAGCAGAGTGGGCTGAGCAGGGCTGTCTCGAGCATCTATAAAAGAGCGTATTACTGGTGCTGTGAGTGGCATTAGTTCTAGCACGTGGGACTGAGCCTTCGAGAGACAGAGAGAGTTGAATCCAAGCATGTTTTGAAAAACACCCGTGCTGAGGAACTGAGAGAGACTAACTTTTGTTTTCTCCATATAATCATTGGCTGTGTTTTTCACTGGACTCCTTGGACATTTTTCGATGTGATCTTCATTTTGGCCTGACTTTTGAAGGAAAGGATTCTTCTTCTTCTCCAAGAATACCAGAAAAGGCGGGAAAAGAGCAGAAAAGCTAAAGAGCTTTTATTTTACCAGAGACATTGAGAGAGTTTGTCTTTTTAAAAGAAGAATCCCGTTCTTTCACTCTCACTTGCTATACCCATCGATGGCCGCTGTGCGTCCAATGCCCATGGAAGCCTCTGGCTTCCATCTCCTCCCGGCCCACCTCCTGGCCTCGGCCACCGAGGAGTTCCCCCAGCAGCTCCCGGTCCCCAAGGGCCCCGCCAGGTGCAAGAGCCGCTCCCATCGGCCCCGAGAGGCCCGCTTCAAGACGCAGCCTGTCACGTTTGCGGAGATAGCGGAGGTGGAGGAGGAGGGCTCCTCGCCCCTGGAAGAGGAGAGGGCTCGCCGCTCCTTCCTGCAGTCTCTGGAAAACCTGCGACGGAGCACCCAAACGCTGCACTGTCCGCCGGCCAGCTGCCACCACCACTACCACCACCACCACCACCACGGCCACACCGCCACCAGCACGTCCCCGCAGGGCAGCATGGACTCCAGTGACTCGGACTCTGCCCAGTGATGATGGCTGAGGGGTTAAGGACATTCCACTACCGGTGGTCCCCCTTGCTGTACCTGACAACGCTTCAGATAGAGGCCGGCTGAACCCAACAGGACTGTCATGGAGTCCATGCGTAGCTGCAACAGTCGTTGTTAAAATGGAAGTGTGCTTATGTGGCTAGATTAGTGCTAACACATTGATATATGTCGCTAATTGATGCATAATTGTAAACCAATCCAGTACCGCTGGTCTGGTTATGCTGTAGCGGTACGCTAAGGGTAAATTAGCATGGTGACATGATGATTGAATACTCTTCTAATATATTCCTATTTTTCTACTGTGGATGAACTTTATAAAGATGGTGGAAGAGGCATGGCTTGTATTTCTCTCTCTCTCTCTCTCTCTGTCTCTTCTTTTCTTTTTGCAGCAGATTTTCTCAGTGACCAGTCAGTGAAGCGTGGGCTGTTCTCATCAGCTCCGTCTTGACACACCACACTGTAAATGCATTGACAAAGTAACATGCTGCACACAGTACATTACACTGACCTGGGCGTCCCTCTACAATAGTACTAACAGGCTTAACTGGGATCTATTTATCTTCTATCTTCTCTCCTCTGTCTCTATTTATAAGCAAATATGCCTTCTCAAAATATATTTATTTTCAAACGTTATTTATATCATAACCTTTTGTTTGTTATTTTAATTGTCATTTCCAGTTTCAAACATAGCCGTCACACTCTTCACTTACATGATTCATATATTTGTATCGAGTGGCTATGTAATAGTTTGTATCATGTAATAAACATTCAAAAGTACATTTGAGTCACACTTTGTTTACATCTTTTTATTAATTGTTGAAAAATTACATTGATTGTGCAACAAATTGTGTGCTATATAGCCAAGTGTGACCTTTACTTTGACACGTGACCACAGCGCCACACAGCTCGAATTCTGAGAGCACGTGTCAAAATAAAAGCTTCCACACAACAGGTTGCTGGGTCATTTCAGGCATAAGACACAAGTAGATATCGAACGAGAGACATAGACCGAGGTACAGACAGATTGGAGTGTTTAGTGATGTCAACAGGAGTTGAGCAAAACATCCTCTCATACTACCCGACACTGACGTGGAGTGATACACATCGAGCCTTCCTTGGCGCTGTGACGCACTTCAGTAATGGCAGACTGCAGCCACAACAGACGGCCCTCTCCAACACATGCACACACACACACACTGACACGATCCTCTTCTAATCTAGTAATCCAATAACAAGTGAAACGTGAGGTGTAGACTTACAGACTGAGTCAGCAAAGCTTAAGAACAGAAGTCAGGCACCTGATGGATTGAAGAGAAGCTATAGAATAGGTCTCTCAGTCCTAAACCAAGTGTTAAGCATGATACGCGTGATGTGGGGAGACAGAGAGATAGATCAACAAAGACTAGAGTTTAATTGAGGCGAATGAGGAGAGAGAGAGAGAGGGAGAGTGACTTCAGAACCAACCGTACTGACTTCTTACATCCTGTATGCTAGCCATTTGAAATGAACAACACACGAGAACTGGCTGAGCGGCTTTCTTTCTTCCTTCTTTGTCTCCCTGTCACTCACACACACACACACACACACACACACACACACACACACACCGAACGCGGGGTGACAGATTACATGATCTTGATGATTGTTTTCTCAACCCACATTTTATACCGTTGCCATAGCGATAGTGTAGCGATAGAGTTACTAGAATGTGATTGGTTGAGCGGGTCACTGAAATCAGACCCAGATACATGCATGTACGTTCACTAATAGGGTTAGGATGTAACATAGGATGTACGCTTGGATGCTTAGGATGGACACTGGAAGGAAAAGTGTCTTTGTCCACAAAAAAGTTACGCTATTCTGTATTTTGTACATTTTGTACAGTTAAAATTAAAATGTGAACCAACATAGCATGAAGTTGTAAAAGAAAAGGCACTTTAACCTTTGTTAAGCGACAAACACTTTAACCCAGTGGTTCCCAACCTTGGGGTCGGGACCCCACTTGGGGTCCCCTGATATGCATATGGGGCAAAAGGTGAAAAACATTTTCACCTTTGTTAAGGTTGGTGACACCACTAGCGCTTTATGACAACCTCACGCGCAGTCATCCACACGTAAAGACAAGCATGCGTAGTTCCAATGAGTTCATGGATATCTCTTAAAGGATACCCAACAGCATGGCGTCAGTCATCCAATCAACTTGCATATAAATGGATTACTGTGATCTTAAAAACAAACGACACCGCCACTGACAACAAGCCCCATAAGCCAACTCTGCCATCATGAGCCTATTGACTTACTTAGCCCAGCTTGGCCTATGCCAGCTGCGCACGTGTTTCAACTGCATGTGAGTCTATGATGGGATCAGACTTAGTTCATTTGGTAATTACCAAATGAACTAAGTGGCTGAGGGCAACCGTAAGCAGCCATTTGGATCTGGGCCGCTATACAGCTGAATGTGTGTCAACAACAACAACAACAACAACAACAACAACAACAAATGCTGGTTCAAAACCCAATTTGTGTTTGAAAGCACAACCAAATGTTCCTTCACCCGGGTCCCTGGCCTGCGTCCTTGCACTACGCCTCCGGGGATAGAGTGGGCCTGGGGACAATGGTCCTTAAGAGCCCAGAATGTTCACCACAAGATTTTAATCATCACTCCTATCGCTCTCCCTTTTCTCTCTCTATCTCCTCTCTCTGTCTCTCTCTCAAACACAATCACACACACACACACACACACACACACTCTATCTGTTCATCTGTTTCTTACCTTTGGTCCCTCTGAGAGGTGATGACATGTATGTATATAAATGCAGTCCATTCATGACATATGTATGTATATATGACCCAGCCAGTTTCATTTCATGAAGACATTGTCTTCCTCTCATTACATGCTTAATTCCTCAGGGTCAATTCTATAGCATTGTTTTTTGGTGTTTTTAATTTAATTTTTAATGTATATCGATTAATGTATGTAATTGCAAGTGCACGTTGAAAAAGAAGAAAAACCTCAATTAACTAAGAAAGGCAGGAAACAGGACACTTCAATGTGTGTACATTGACAATAGTCTTTATCTTACTGTCATAAGTGTCTAGATCATGTGAAATGCTCAGAAGTTAACTTATTTTGATTTAATCCAACATTGTTGATCCATCCATCCATGGCCGTTTCTAAAATGAAATATGTGATGACGTTTCCTTAGAAATACCAAGATGAACTCGACATATTCAACAATCTGTAAAGGAAAGGTACATTCGACAAATGTACCTTTTGTAAGTCGCTTTGGATAAAAGCGTCTGCCAAATGCCCTAAATGTAATGTCAATGTAAATCACACATACTGCAACCTCTTCAAGACAGACAGCGGTAGAGTGGCTCCTCCCCCCGGCAGTGGGAGGGCTGTGGTGTGTGTGATTTTGTGGCGTGACTGGCCCCTGGTGGTGGTGGTGGTGTGTGTGTATGTATGTGTGTGTGTGTCCTTCAGAACAAGAATCTCCATATACACACCCGGGTTGCCGTCTGCATCACCACCACCCTCCTCCTCTACAGCATGTGAAGCCTGCGTCAGCGACAGTCACATCAAGTCCCTACAAGCGCTTCCATATTGTGTGCCTGCAGTGCATCCTGGAAGCCGTGTGGCGTGAGCGAGCGCCTCACACTGAAATACTTGCAGTAAGTATTGAGTATCGAGGCCGCGATAACCCAGCACCGTTACGCTGCCTTGGGCATACCATCTGGATGCCCCCGTAGAGTCCTGCTATATGGCCAGTTACAGCATGGCTGACCGACACTCAGGAGGGCAGAAGAGATGATACAAAGACCAGCTGAAGGTTTTACTGAGAAAGTGCAGGATTAGACCACCTGGGGACCTGGAGGAAGCTTCTGCTGACTGCAACACCTGCCTGAATGGGACTTGCATGGTGGAGGAGGAAAGGACAGCCAGGAGACAAGCTCAGAAGCACATCATGGATGCCGCCATCACGGTTACCGCTTACTCATGCCCCACCTGCAATAGCATTTCTGGTTCCAGAAATTGACTTTTCAGCCATCACCGGCACTCAATGGCCAGCAGTAGTAAACTGTACATGAAGACTGACCACTGTAAACATACACTTAATCTCCTTCTGAAAGCTTCATCCACGCATGCAAATTAGTTTTCTTCAGTAGAATATCACAAAACAGGAAACAAGGTGTGACTCCCCCCAGAAGTAACATAGTAGGACTGCTGGATTAGGCTGTACCCTACATGTCTATAAGTTAACAAAAACATTTCCATGGGCATGTCTACTTTTGTCTCCATGGGTCTCCATAGACCTGGCTGCCAAGAAAAGACCGACAAACATCTGGTAACAGAACTGCATTTCTTAACCTCCTGCAAACGTTACGAAGACATCAGGAACCTACCTCCTTGGATTACAGCAAGGGAGGTGCAAGGATACATAAAACACTGACAGGAACAAATTGCCATATCCGTTGAGGGGAAACTGTGCAGGACTGTGCAGTCACAGAAGCTACTTTTGGTCAGGTGAGAAGAGGGCATCCAAAAATATATTTTTAAATTACGTGTTATGTTTCCCTGTATCACTTTAAACGGCTTTTCAATCCAAATGTTTATTTCCAGTGCCAATAAAGCTCTTTTTAATCTAATGTTGATTTTGTGTGCCCATCCACGTGAGACCATAGACTGTGGCTTATGGTTTTTAAAATTAAAATGCAGGCGGACTTGTCAATCAAAATGCTCGGGTTTTAGGTCTGGTGGGCTGCACACTGAACGGTGGCCTGTTTATCAGCCAATCAGCTAGTTAGAAAGAACTTGACGTCAAAGTGTCCACGAGTTGTACTCGTGCTCTGGACCAATGACAACACTGTCCGTACATGAGGCTGCCAATCCCAGCACAGGGAATATCCTCACACAAGGAGCGCGAACGGTTAAGAAAAGAAACAAGAAAATGGCGAGCACGGAATACTTCACCTATTAGCTTGTATGATAACGTCTAAACCTTAAGTATAACGATACCTCTTTTATGTAGGATTTATTTATACATTTATATTAGTGTGCGTTTTATTTTTAGTTCGAAACGATGGCGTTGCGATCTCCCCATATTACAAACTAAGGCGTTGTAAGTGCAGCTAGGAAAGTTAGCTAACGCTGTTAGGTCAGCTACTGTAAATGGCAGTCGTTCAACTAGATAAACAAGCTAGCGAGCTTACGGTTTGTTTAGTCAATACGTCTACATCTATGCGTAATCGGTTCGCGTAGCGTTACAGCCTCCGTTTCACTTCACAAATAGCCATGGCCCTGCACAACTTGGTATTTGTCATCGACGTGGACGCTGAAGATCAAGATTCAACCGCACGCCTGGACGTCAGAAAGCACCCAGTGAAACGTAGACTTCTACGTATTCTTCTGCATTTTGGCTTTAAGTATGGATTTGAGAAGATACGTTGGGGTTACAAATTCTTCCAGTCAAAGAGTGGCCGCAATGCCAACCCTATATCCAGGGTGTCAGATTTCAAAGAACTCCGAGACAAGACTTTCGAGGACTTTGAAATGGAATTTGACGCCAAGTTGGATATAACGTCTAAGACAATCACCACACATCTAAGACATCGGCACAACCCATCAAGAGCGGTACAAAACGCACTAAAAGAGGCTCTTCTGGATTTCCAATGGGACCGACCGGACATCACCTCTCCAACCAAATGGTCATTGAGACCTAGAAGATCGGGCCGAGGGGGCAATGTTGGAATTTCACGCGAGGATGATACTGCAGGAGATGGCAAAAATTTGGTGTTTGTTGTCTCGGACTGTCCACATTCCAAGGAGCAGTTTGCGGACTATTTGTTACTTCCAGTGTGTGACATGGATACAGATGTCTCGGAGAACGTCATGTCCAGAGGACTTCATGAAATGCTGACACAGCGGAAAGTTGTGCTGCACTGGATCGATAGTAGTTCATATCACACGGTCAGTAATACTCGCGTTTTTATGAGCAAGATAGCGATGGTATGTCCCGGCACTTGAAATATAACTTAGCTTGTGTAGCATCTTATCCTGGCTACCTGCTGTTGTACAGTAAGGAGCCAACCTAGCAACTGTAAGCTTGTAAACTTGCTCTATTGACCTGGCAACCAGGAATGCTTGTAACTTGTTCTGTTCTAATTGCACTCTACCTTCAGCGATATATTGTTGTCTCCCTCTTTCGACAAATGTGTTACTTTTTTGAAAGTCGCTTTGGATAAAAGCGTCTGCCAAATGCTCTAAATGTAAATGCAAATGATGGGTACATAATCAGTCGTCTTACCAATCCACGAGAAAATAAATGCTCAACTTTAACAACAAATGTATTCAAATAAATTCAATCCATCCATATTCCAGCAGATGTGCCTTTTTACAATGTCCATCCCTTATCGCAGGTGGTGAGCTGCACAGACCACCTTGGCGCTGAGAAGCTGGCAGAGATACTGTCAGGCATGGGTGGCAGAATGATCCCCATGGATGCGCTTTTGAATTTCTGTACCATTCGGCGGCTCTGCGATGGGGTACGGGGCACCTTCCCCCTGGAGTCGGGCATTGGATACCTGCTGTCTTCCCAAGAACTCTACCGCTCAGCTTTTCCTGTTGTGGGAGGGACACTACATTGGGGACAAGGTTTGTACGCTGGAAGTGACCTTCCAAGTTAACTAACACAATTACTTTTTTAATTGCAGAACTAAGTGCACCTAATAAATGAACAATTCCCTATTATAGAATCAATGTCAATTAAACGAGGCATTTGCACAATAATGCATAGAATGTCAAAGCTAAACTGCAACTTCATTTTGCATAAAGGAATATATTTTCTAATGGTGCCATGGTGCATGTGAAGGGCCGATATGGTGCAACATATACAGCTGTCTGAGTAGAAGACTTACTAGCTACTAACTAGATACTAACATTGGCTCTGAAATCAGTTCAACTGGATGGTATCTATTTGTGTTTCGTGTCTCCAAAAACAAGGCGACGCCTCCCAGAGTTGCGGCGTCTGGCTAGAACCCGTGACCAACAGTCAGCGGCGTCTCCCGGAGACGTCGGCTGTGGTGGTCCAGGGGGTGCTCCAGGGGTGGGAGGCCTCCGTATCGTTGAGCCATGCCGCTGCCTCAGAGGCCTGGGTGCTGCAGTCCTCCAGCACCAGCAGCCAGGAGCAGGCTACCCTTCAGCACCTCCTCATGGAACTCTATGCTCAGAATCTGCACTTGGTGAGTCAGCGGGATTCAGGAGGTAGAGCAGTTGTCTGGCAACCGGAAGGTTGCCGGTTCGATCCCCGGCTCCGCCTAGCTAATTGTCGAGGTGTCCCTGAGCAAGACACCTAACCCTAACTGCTCCCGACGAGCTGGTTGTTACCTTGCATGGTTGACACCGCCGTCGGTGTATGAATGGGTGAATGTGAGGCAAATGTAAAGCACTTTGGATAAAAGCGCTATATAAATGCAGTCCATTTACCATTTATATATATATTTGATGTTTTGACACTTGGCTGATTGCTGCCTTTTACCTCTCCCTTCAGTTTGCGGAAGTGAACGACGGTCACCTGGTCTGCATGGCCATCCTGTCTCCGCTGTCTCCCTGTACCGCTCTGCTCACTGCGGCCCGGCCAGACGGCCGGCTCCTCGGCACCGACGCCATCGCCTCGGCCCCCGAGCACACCGCCGCAGAGCTCCCGGAGGTGGTCAGCGGTGTCCTGGGAGTGGTGTACGACATCATGGAGAAGGAGGGAGATGGTGAGCGTCTCTGCGTTGCTGCCGGCAGGATGTTTACTCAGTGTTTCCCCTACATTTACATTTAGAGCATTTGGCAGACGCTTTTATCCAAAGCGACTTACAAACATCCAGCAGCATGCATCCAGCACTGGCACAGCGCCGCCACTGTATTATTGGCACCCCGAATGCTATTTGTTTTATTTAAAAAGATATATTATATATGTGTCGTGTAACAGAAAGGAAGATTACATTTCAGGTCATGTTCTGTGTTTAATGTGATGGGTGGAAAGTGGCAGTGGATGGAGGCGTTGTGCGCACCAATGTTTTGAGCGGTGCTGGAAGTCATCGTGGCCGTACGGGGGCGGCGGTGTGACTTAATGTGGAAACACGACCCACTTCGGTTCCAGTAAGACACGCGGCGTTGAACGTGCGGGGTGCTTCGAATGATCATGCGACAAAAAAAAAAGGGGTGGATTGTACCTTGTGCAAAGTTTAGATAAGATTGCACTGCGGCACTAGAGCTGTTCGAGAGCAAGGAAAGGGAAGAAAAAAAACACATGCACCACGCTGGATGCCAGATCGACAGAAAGCATTGTCACTGGAGTCTGTTACCGGCCTGTTATTAGTCGGTAAAGCATTTTGATATAGTTATCCCTCGTTAATGAAATAAAAAAACCTTGGAGAACCCCAGGTGTCCCCTACTGCACCCCTTTCATTTGTTACATTGTTGTTATTGCCATTAGAGAGATACTGTGGAAGAATACTGACAGAAAATAGTGTTCTGCTATAGAACAATATAAAACACACGATACTGTAGGTGGCATTAGCTCATGAATGGCTTGAGACTAAATGTAGGAAGCAGGAAGAGAAAAAGTAACTTAATAATAGAAAGTAGTCTACATATTATGTGGGACAGAAGCAACAGTGGGTTGTGGCTCATGCACATAATGCTACCTGTTATGTTGTATTCTACCATATCTGTTGGAATGCGCCAGAGCCCTACTGGAATCAGTGACCTCACTAAAACCTCTCTGCATCCGTGTACATCATGCACACACTCATCAACATAGCGTACCTCCGCTGCTATAACTCCATCCTAGGGGGAACGCTGTTACTGATGTTTTCATTTCATAGCGGAGACATCCTATCACCTGACCTGTTAGTATAGTTGTTCAGACATTTTGTTTTAAGTGAGAGACTTCATTGTTACTCCGTGTTGTCCCGTGGTTGAGCACACTCGTGGTTTCCAATATTTTTAAGAGGCTGTCCTGGCAGAATGGCAGTCTGACTCTACTGTACACCTGTGATTGTCTGCTGTTCTTCCAGCCCCTGTAACTGAGGCCAAGGTTCCTGAATGGGCCCAACAGGAGCTCGGCCGTTGTTACAGTCCAATGAAGAACGGGCTGGTGGAGAGTTGGTTTCCTCAGTCAGACCAATCAGGGGTCAGCTCACATTTAATGGAGTCAATGAGGTATGATTTTTCAATGTTGTCGTCTTATACACAAATATTTAACGGGCACTAAAATGGGAAGCATGCAAACGAATGCCCACCAAAAGGTAAAAAACGTTTTACCAGACTCCCATTTTTATTAAAAGGATACACTTTGTCCTTGTTTCCCAGGCTGCTTCATGCCGCTAGTGAGCAGGCAGAGGAAGAGGAGGAGGAGGAGCAGCTGTCTGGCCCCCAGCAGGAGCTGGTCACCAGTCTGGCTGAGCTCTACCACACCTCCCAGGGCGTTGATGACAAGCGGAGCCAGAAACGTAAGACTCTGGTTGTGTCCGTCCTTAAAGGGCTCGGTGGTTGTTGATGGTTGTTAGGTCTAATGAAATGTATGGGTTTTTCACACGCATATATGTAGGTTTAGAAATTGTTACAACTCTTAAATTGCCTCTATATAATCATATAGGTAGCATGTTAGTCGTCTTAAATTATTATTAATACTATATATACATTTTAATTCATTCATTCATTCATTTTGTATTGCATGGAATTAAGAATATTTGTAAAAATAGTCTCCACATGCCAAGTAAAGGTTTTGGCCGCCTTGCTCCTTGTGGCCTGCAGGTGGCGCCCAACGCACGCCCGTTAAGCAGAAGATGAAGACCATGAGCCGGTCCCTCCAGATGCTGAACGTGGCGCGTCTCAACGTGAAGGCCCAGAAGAGCCACGGGGAGGCTGAGCTGCAGGCGGCCGAGCCCCGGGGAGCGGACCGGCCTGGGAAGAGACGCTCGGGTGACAAGGACAAACCTGGAGCCGAGAACCTTCTCAGTAAGTGTGTTTTCTAACGTGTGTATCTTCATTTGTGGGTGGTCTTCATAGTGTCAGGTCTTTGTTTAATGGTTTCAGAAGGGTTTTTAACTGAACGTATTTAGCAGCTATTTCAATGTTTAAACGAGGCTAAACTAATGCTAAATGATTGTCGTATGTTATAGTTCCTAGGCCACTACAATATTAATAATGATGCTAAATGGTCGTCCCCCCTCTTCATACAGACTTCAAGAGTGAGGTGGATCTCCTGGGGCACCTCAAGTCATCTTATGACAAGACTGTGGAAGAGGGAGGCTCCTCCCCTCTCACTGGAGTCCAGCAACTCCTGTGTGCCATCAAGATATTCCTCGGTGCCAAGCCTGATCAAGGGGTGAGAAACAGTTCAGGCAACTACTTTTCTCTCAGGTCTCAGTCGTGCTTTTAGGAAAACTTTGGTTGTATTCTATAGAACGGTGACTACTAATTTTGTTGAATGCGCCCCCTAACCCTAACCCTAACCCTAACACCAATGTTTGATTAAAAAGCTAAATGTAAAAAAATTAAGTAGCTTGAATGTTTGTCCACAGGTGAAGATGCCTCTATTTGTGAACGAGCACCTTCTCAAGACCAGTAAATCCATCAGGCAGTTCTATGGCAGCTCTCCCGACGTGGAGCGCAAAGTCAAAGAGTGAGTGCTGTCTAGCCTAGTAAAGAAGCTGGCTTGACAAATTAAGGAATCCTATGATCCGCTGTCCAAGAACATGGGTTTAATTTTGCTCAACTGCAATGCATGGCCTCTATTAGCATTTTAAGTGACTGTTGGTGGAACGCAGACACACAATTTACCAGTAAAATCATACATTTCTGTAAAGCCTCGTATCCATAGTTAACCTATCCGACCAACGTGTTCTGGTTCTGTTCTTTCATTCATAATTTCAAAATAATTGTGAGAAAAACTGATGGCTGCAGTGAAGCAGATTTGAAACCTGATCGTCTTCCACACGACTGCTGAGTGGACACCGGTTAACCACCATTTTATGTCTTGGATGTAATGTTTGAATGAGGAGTAAGTTGTCACAAACAGGGGTTTGCCATGTGTTGTAGATGCCAGCTCCAGGCACTGCTGAGGCTGGAGTTGTTTAAGCTCCTCCCTACCAACCACTTGGACTCGGATGCAGAGCAGATGGTTGAAGAGGTGCGACCTGTTGGTAGTTTCTTAACACTGATGGACTTTACTTTGTTCTTTCATAATCCATGTTCTTAAGTGACTCTGTCCCTGTCCCACAGGTGGCCGATATGTTGAGGATCATCTCCCTCACTAAAGATGCAGTTTTCCTCGCGAGATTCATGCAAGAGCAGATCCTCCCAGGGTGCGTGCGTGCGTGCGTGTGTGCGTGTGTGTGTGTGTGTTGACACATCAAGGACACCAGACATGGACCTAATTCTTTCACACTGATCTTATCTTGTCCTGTTTCTTCATGGTGGTACAGGTGCCTGAACTCCATTCCCAGGACTCTGGCCGACGTCTACCACAGTCTGGGCACCCAGCTCCCCGAAGCCCTCTTGGCTGTGCTGCCGTCTGACTTCTTTAGCGACGAATCGGTGGACAAGGACAGTGAGTCTCCTGTGGCCTCTTCGCTGCCGCCCTCTGTCTCCTACAGCCAGGGTTCAGACGGTGGGGAACGCCTGGAGGAGTTAAGAAACCGCTCTGCCACCAACAGGAGGTTTGTGGAGTCACAGCCTGGCCTCCGCTGGGGCTGCACAATTCATTGCATACTAATTGAAATCGTGATTTAGGCCTCTGCCATTAGCTTCTTGTGAAAGGTCACAATGAATTTATTTTAAAAAAATATATTGAAAAATGATACAAAGATGAATAAATCTTATTTTGTATGCCTGTTATGTTAAAATCACATTACAAACTTCTACAACTCAGCAATTGCTTTTTTTTTTATGTACATAAGGGCCACAGAATGTTTATTAAATCAGTAATCTGTAAATCGCAATGAATAATCGCAATCACAATATCGGGCAAAATAATCACAATGACCATTTTTGTCAATCGCACAGCCCTAGCCTCCGCGCACCAACGCCATGTCCGGTGATTCTCACTGTGTTCTTGCAGAGTTCTTGCTAACCCAAACCCTGACCCTGTTGTGAAAACCCCGTTTAACCAAAGCCAACTGTTTTAATGTCATGTATCTTAGGAGTGGGATGTTGACCCGCCATCGGAGCATGACTGAATCGTCTCAGACTCTACGGCAAATCGAGATACCCAAAAAGGCTGCCCGAGCTGTGAGTTCCCTGGTCCAGGTTATCAATAAAACAATTGTTAGCTCGTCCACGGGCGCTGCATGCACGCATGCTAGGGGTGCGAACGAGTATTCGTCAAACCAGAAACAATTACTAAGTTATTGTAATCGAACAGCGTTTTGTAGTCATTTTCCTGACTACATTTTATTATGTTAATATTTACTTGAGGGCTATGGCGATTCATTTGATTTTGAATTGCATGTTTTTTTATTTGAATTGCATGTTAAGTTAGATTAGTTTTTTGTTATTTATTGCATCCCTAATACACACAGACAGATTCCCTGCAGTAGTTTAGCAGTTAAAAGTTATTTCGTTCTGTTTTGTTCTCAACAGACCAAATCTAAGGTCTCTGTTGCTCTGGTGAAGCCAGTTGAAGAGCCACCTCCACAGAAGCAAGCACTCCAAGGTCTGTCCCTTCTCTCAGACTCTTTACCGTTGATCAGTAATGTTCACCGGAGTTGCTTGAAATCTTTATATATATTTCTTCAGATTCACTTTTAATTTAAATAAAAACATGGCATTATGTTCACCAGTATGTTTACAATGTGGTGGATTTGTACAGAGGTGACTAAGGTGAGGAGAAACCTGTTCAACCAAGAGAAGATCTCCCCTTCAAAGAGAGCCAAGCTCCCAAGGAGTCAGTCTGTGTCTGCTGTGGAAGGACTGAAGCGCAAGCGCACCCAGGAATTAGAAAGTAAGAAGACCCAAATCAACTTTATTTCCTCCATGCCAAGAACACCTTACATCACCACTAGGGGGTGGGAATCACCGGTCCACATCATCACTTCATTGCGATACTTAAGTCACAATACGATATTACAATCTTAAACATTTTGCGATTATGCCGAGCTGCTGATGATTGGGAGATTCCGTTCAGAGAATCAGGCTCCTGGAAGCAATATTTCCTGTAGTCTTCTTCATTAGCGCTTGTAGGGGTGTGTGAACGTCAGCATATGGGAGGTGTCTGCGCATGCGTGAGCATGGTATACACATATGTAGGTAGGTGTATTGGGTGTGTGGTCTGCAAGAAACGATAACATCCATGTTCATCACTACGATATGAACACACAATCACACCACCATGTCAGAGGTTAATAAGATGGCAGGTAAGGTCGTGCTAAATATGCATTAAGCACTGTAGGCTCTCATCCCCCTACACTACAGGGTAAACATGGTCCTAGTTTAACCAATATGTGTTCATTTCAATCAGGAAACTTGATGACACATTTGTTTCATGTGTACGCTCATGTTTCATGAGCACACATTAAAGGAAAAACAAATGCTGATGGTGCAACTCAATCATTAGCTGCAGCTCCTCCACTTAAGTAATTAAACTGGGACACATCCAGACGTAACATATATTGGAGAAAACGGATATGAGGCTGCCATGTTGGGATTACGTCAGCAGATGTCGCTGTTCGGCTTTCTCAACTCTAGTACCAAAAAAGTTGAATTTGCATTTGCGATAAAAGATTGATGCTTGGTGTCTGTGTATCGGTACGATATTGTCACACAAAATATTGTGATACAATGCTGTATCGGTTATATTTTTCCCGCAACCCTAATCACCAACATTCATTTCTGAATTAATTCTTTACAGAAAGCCACAAACTACTCACCAAGAAAGTGTGCGAGACCCCCCTTCACAAGCAGGTGTCCAGCCGCTTACTATACAGACAACGAATGGGAAGGTACAGCTGTTCTCGCTTTGCTGTCTTTTGCCATTGTTTGCTCATTCATTTCTTTCTTCAGAGTATGTTTTGTATTTAAGATAACCAAGTGGGTTTTGTTTCCATTCATCTACAAGTGTTTGGCAATTGTGTTGTAGGCGATCTGCCCCAACAGAGGATTGTATTGTGGAGGAGTCTCCTGTTAAACCTGCAGAAGGTATTTAATATAACTTCCAGCAATGGTACTGAATTAAGAATGAACTTTATATATAACTTCCATCAGTGATACTGAAATTAAGAATTATCTTTATATATAACTTCCATCAATGATACTGAATTAAGAATGATCTTTATATATAACTTCCATCAGTGATACTGAATTAAGAATGATCTTTATATATAACTTCCATCAATGATACTGAATTAAGAATTATCTTTAAACAAAACATTTGTTACAAAATGGGAATGCTTGTAATAACAGTGAATTCTACATATTACTGTTCAGTTAAAATGCATTGTTGTCAAATCTTCAAGATGTACATTTTATTGTGCAAAAGTAATTATCCACACTAGGACTGGCAATATGACCAAAATCTTCCCAATATAGGTAATTTAATACCTCGATATCAATATAGATCATGATACAGGGTGTTGTCTGATAATTCAATAAATAATCTATATAAAATAACTACATGGTAAAGCTTTGTATGCTCCTGTGTTAATTAAATATGACAAAGTACTGAGTATTTTGTAATTATATGAAGAACTTTAGTGCAAATGATAGAGTAGCTAGAACAGTCTTTCACTTATCACTGTAATGCAGCCTTTAAATCCAGGAAAAGACAACACATATTCCATACTATGATATCCAAAATCTAAGATGATATCTAGTCTCATTACGATATTGACATTGATATATTGCCCAGCCCTAATCCACACATACACATTAGAATAACATAAGACTAAATGTAAATGTAAATGTAATAAGACATTATGTTAATCTAATTGCATGCTATGTCTATGTAATGTCCTGATTATGCATCTTTTGTATCACAGACCTTAGGAGAAGCCCAAGGATAAAGAAGCTTGCCAGAAGACACTCCACAATTTTTTACTCAAGTTCTCAGCCTCGTTCCAGGAACCTGGAAAAGGCGCTCTCAGCATCCCAACTTACACTCGACAACAGAAAAGTGGACGGGCTTAACTTGACAAAAGTCCGTTCACCAATGCGTCTTCTTTTTGGGGCGACTCAGTCCACCTCACGTCCCGGCTGTTCCTATGAGTCCTTCACAACCAGGGCCAGCAGAAGGCAGCTGTCCACTGACGCTGATGTCTTTGAGGCAAGTTTTACACTAGCTGAAGTGGGTGTCATAGAAGCTATGCTAGGTATAGGTAAAGTTATGAATACGTTCATAAGCTGACTGTAAAATAACTGCTTTTGCTGTATTATTTCAAAGGTCCTTTTACGCACACTTGGACAGACTTTGACAGCTTACAAATGATAAAATTACAAATATGGGAAGTTGCAGTCAAAAATGTTTATCTAAAATGAATGAATTGTTCAGCATGTATTGTAATGTAGTCATTTTAAATAATTCCTCTCTATTCTATTTGTTAGAGTCCAATGAAAACCCCAGCAAAGTCCCCAGGTAAACATGGACTGTCTGCTTATGGAAACAAGACACCCAGGACACCCCAGACCCCCCAGACCCCTCAGGCAGCCAGGACCCCTCTTGCACCAAGGATCCTCCTGGCACCAAGAACCCCTCAGACACCAAGAACCCCTAAAGGAGCTCAGTACTTTAGGGGGCATTTGCAAAGTCCCAGAGTCGGTGGGTCTCAGAGTGCTATGGGTCTGAGGGGCAGCCCATTCAGGTCTCCAGCCAGTAGGTCACTGGTCCTAGAGACTCCACAAAAGGAGGACCCTGTAAAGAGCCCACTGAAGGGCATCCTTAGGACTCCAGTCAAAGCCTTGCAACAGTGCTTATCACCCTCCGGATCCCACCAGACAATAAGCCCAAAATGTAGGACTCCTAAGAAAAGTGTCACCTGGTCACCAACTCCACAGAACCCCAGACTGATGGCAAATGATGCTACAGTCAAAGTGCCTGATTCACCCCACACATCTACCCAAAGCTCTCAAAGATTGCTGAGCACACCAAACAAGTACAATAGCCCATTTAAAAATCCTAAGAACAAGGTTGTTGGTTTCAAGACCCCAGAAAAGTTGCCATCTGAGATCGCCCATGCCTGTCAAGTAATTTCAGCAATGACCCCTGACAAAACTCCCATTGGCAAAATGTCCCCACAGAAAAATTGTCAATACCGGAGGTCTTCTAAAAGACTTCTCACCCTAAACACACCTGAAAAGGACGGCAATACTGAGGCACTTGTTAGTCCCTTGGTAACCCCCCCACAATGCAGCCCGCCTTTAGGCATTTCCCAATCTGAAACTACTAGAACAACAGTTAAGAGTCCAACACACAAAATGAATACTCGCTCCCAAAGAACTCCTGTTAAAAACTCAACATCTACATCTAAGCCTGTATCACAAACGGTTAGTGCTTCCATATTGGAATTAATTCCAAAGTCTCCAAAGGCAAATCAAACCAGGTTTAGCCATGGAGTTAAAAGTGGAACTAGGTCCAATTTGAGGTCCCAGGTTAGTCCTACTTGTACAGTGATTAGTGACTCTTTTGAAAAGGACGGCATAAGTATAGAAACAGATGTGGAAAGACTTTGTGCTGTATCTTCTCAATGTTCAGAAGCTGAATCTGGTTCCCGTTCTGAATCCCAACAATTTGACTCTTCGCAGTTTAGCTCTGTCAGCACTGAAGGTGATAGTAGTATAGACATTGCTGATGCTGCTGTTGTTAATATTCAACTTACTGGAGGTATCAAAATGAACATAAGCTGTACCAGGAAGCCATCAAAGTCTAGTGAAGTAGAAGAAGCCTCTCCCAAACAGCCTTTGACAAACCAGGAGACACCAGGACGAAGCTACGGTTTCCGTCGGACACCTGACCGGCAACAGAGGGAAGCGGCAGCACGTTTAGGCTATGCCAATGCATCCCCTCGGTTTTCAACCCCTCGGAGTACTGCGCCACCGAGAATAAAAAAGGCTACCCCGATGTCGTACCAAGTTGAAGTGGAAATGCCAACTTCAGGACTTCCCAAGCTTAAATTCCGACGTACCGACTCCTTTAATGCTGGTGAGTTGGCTGATGAAGGTGGTCAAAGAGCACGAACCCAGAGCCCTACAGTTGTGTTGAGGCCGTTGGAAAGCCCCATGACTTTGTGTTCAAAACACAAAGAGACTGGGTGTGTCTCACCATCCCTCTGCACTCGCGTCACCCCAGCAAAATGCACGCCTGGCAAAGGTGGAAGCGTCCAAACCTATATTTGCCAATCCTACACCCCTACACGCCACACTGCAGGTACAATGTCTCCAATTGCAGTCGCAGAACTAATTCCCTTAACGCCTTCGCCTCAGAGGACGGGGAGATCTACCCCAGACAACCTAAACAGCTGGCCTCGAAGGAGGAGGGCCAAAGCTGCACTAATAGGAGGCAAAGATCGTGTCCCGAAGGGAGAACCGCAGATGGAGGAGTTGCTGGAAGAATCTGAGCTTGGCGTAAGCCGGTTGCTGGACATTGAGGACCTTGACGATCGGTTGGGCAAAAACGTTGCATTACAAGGCATGGCCTCCATGCAGTTCCCTTTTATTGGAGGAGATGAGTCTCCTCTCTCGACTCTGGGAAATATGAACCACCAAGATGATGAAGCAGATCCTAGGACGTGTGAAGATGGAAGGATATGGGCCGCTGGAAATGGAGACGTTAAGTCAAGTAAGATCACTTTATACAAAATATATGCTTTTATGCCAAACTGAATTAAATGCTAATACTAAAATGGGAACAAAGCAACAACTTTGTGGTTGCAGTAAGATGATTGTTTTTTGTCTTTGGTAGCGCCTCCCAGCTCAAAGATGAGGAAAACAGTCACAGCAAGTGGGATTCTGGCGCTTACACATTCCCCCTTTTTATTCAAGGGTAAGACGGGTTCTGCTCTCAAGAGAACTGGATGGAATGGAAAAATGTACACTTGGTTATATATATATGTCTGTCTAGTCAAATGTGTCTTTCGAACTGTATAATGTACAAATATGGCGCATGTCAATGATCATAAATATGTGTCTGGCCTTCTAGATGAAGCTACATTGGAAAGACTGGCGGGTTATGATGAGGAGACGTCTCCGTTCGGTCGGCCTCGCGGTCAGTCAGCCACAGGGAGGACCTACAGCAGAAAGAGACTTCTGTCCTAAACCGGCTCTAATGAGGACGTCTCTGCTGTCTGGAAGTCTGGAAAGTTAGGCTCAGATCCTTGAAATAACTTTCAAACTTTTGAAATGACATACTCATGTACATGCATTCGCTTATTTATTTGTATTATTATTGTTTTATTCTCTATGATCTAAAAACGATGCCTAATGATTATTGTTTGTTTTATTTAATTCCAACCCTCGTTATTATCTCTAATTATAACTAATTGGACATGTATATTGGTTTTAAGACTGTTTATTTATTTGTACATGGTTCTGTTTTTTAAGTAGTGATTGGGTGTAATGTAAATATATATTGTCATATTTTTGTAAATAAAACGTACAATTTAACCTCTTGGTGGCGTCTCATTAAAGCAGTGCAGCAACCAAATGGGAAAAAATGATATTTTGTTGGCAGCTGCTGGCATTAAAATAAATTATTTGGCTCCATAAAAATGATCAATTGCACCTTTTTAAATAACTGACATCCATTCACAGTGCACGTAATATCTTTAATATATTAGGCCAAATTGATAATATTGTAGAAAGACTGCGAGATGTGACGTTATAAATTCGTTCGTTTGCTCCTCTGGCATTAATCCCGCAACGCCCTCTACGCCTATGTGGCCCAACCCAATTGTAGGTTTAGCAAATGTCTGAGGTGCGTATTGCTTTATTATACCGCGTCCTTCAACATTCACATCACGTGCGCCTCTTCCAGCCATTCTGTCCGATTCATTCCATCAGACGGGTCACACACACACACACCACAGAGCATCACACACACCGCAGAGACGTCGCGTCGTCCCGTATCTCTTTCTTCGGCTGTGCAAACGAGAGCAACATGGCAAGCAACTTCTCCAGAATCCTGTCGTCCACACGCAATGTTGGCATCCTGTCCTTAGTCGGAGCTGGATCTCTAACAGCGGCTGTTTTGCTTCACCGGGATAGTGTCATCGCCGGTGCGCCCGTACGAAGGTCGTACCCAGCCAGGTAGACCTACCCGTCGTCCACCGACACACCTTCTGTTTGTATTAGCGGCTGGTTCCGATCTTAAAAAATATTTCTAGGCTAACGTAGACTACTGTTATTAACACAAAAATCCACGCATATAATAAGCGAATGTGGGCCTATTCCAGGCCCAATTAATTTATAGGCTCATTTTTGTCATAGACTACACTACGCAAATCTATACCAGTCAGTGTGTAACACATTAGGGCTGGACTTAGGCTATGAGAGGTTGGAGATGCAGATAGCCTATGTCATTCATGTAAGAATCGTGTATTGCAGTAATTGATAGAATGTATATGATCCGCCCGCCTATTGAGACATGACATGACATTGAGTCCTATGCACTGCAGTAGGACCCTGTTCTTCCTGTTCCTTATGATCTCCTATGGATGCGCCTGCCTACGTGCCGTTGGGCGCGGAAAGGTGATTTGTCCCATAGTCATATAACAATAAAGATTGCTGGAGGGCAATGTTCATTAAAACGAAAAAGCAGCAGTCTAATCCGGTTCCATAATTAATAAGCCGAATATCTATATCTTACCCTATGCTCAAATGTACGCTGTTGTTACTGCATACTGTAGCCTACATTAGGGATTTTTTTTTCTCGGGTAGGCCTATAGCACAGACTGGTGTTAATCTATATGCCACGGGGAGAACAGCATGTTTTAATATGCGGGTGAGAGCAGTGGATTATATCAGGGCCTATTACATTTCACTACTGTGGCATGATCTGTTTTTTGTATGTTTGCTGTGATTGTGTTCATCCTCCTCAACAACATGTCATTTGACATTGAACTCTATGGGCTAGCAGCCGGTTTGATTCTCTGCCCGGAGGAGGGGTGGGGTTAAAGTTGATCGGGTAGGGGGGAGAGGGTTGGGGAGGAAAGGTGGGCAGGAGGTGAAGCTATTCAGAGTCCAAGTGGACTCAGAATAGGTGGGTCTTGAGCCTCTTGCGGAAGCCAATAAGGGACGCAACATTTTGACTAGTTACCTGGGAACAAAGGAGAACAAATCAGGAACTAACTGCTAGTGAACGATTCGTTAATGTGTAACTCCTAATCAGATTTTCAAAGTACTTCCTAATAATTCCTAATGGAGGACTATAATGATGAGATCCTATGTTAATGATTATTAAGTAACGATTTGTTCATGAATATCTGTGAATCGATCATACCGACCACTTTCTTCATGAGTTGTTCCTGATTAACTCTGAACCAGCAGGTGAACGACACACAACTAGCAACGTGTATGCTGTTAATTCCCCTGCATTGTTGTCTGTGTCAGACAAATTACTATTATAGGTTGTATAGGTTGTGTTTTTTATCACCAGTCAATGAAAGGCATCAGGTTTTCCCTGCCCTACGGCAAGTAGGCATTCAGTTCAGTTTGTCATTCGAACTCGGACTCATAATTAGTTTAGTTTAAGACTATTTCGGTTTTAAAACAGGCTCGGGCCCCATAAATGCAGCCAATGGGACGGGCCCGTGCCTGCTCAGGCAGAATGTTTTTTTTGGACCCAATCTACTATCTACTACATTTTACATTACATTTAGAGCATTTGGCAGACGCTTTTATCCAAAGCGACTTACAAAAAAGTTGCACAGTGCAATTAGAACAGAACAAGTTACAAGCATTTCTGGTTGCCAGGTCAATAGAGCAAGTGAGCATTGGGTACTACACGGAAGACGTGGTCTGCTTTCTTTTGTCTTAATTCAAGTTGGCGGAATGGAATGATAGCTGTGAGTCATAGGCCTACGATAGTGTGTGCTGTTGTCCTCAAATGGCAGTGCAGTTGGCAGTGTGTGTGTTTTTCCCTTACAACATGAGGTTTTACATTGCCTCGCGTTCACCCATTCATACACCGACGGCGGTGTCAACCGTGCAAGGCAACAACCAGCTTAGGTGAGGTGTCTTGCTCAGGGACACTTCGACACTTAGCTTAGGGGAGCCGGGGATCGAACCAGCGACCTTCCGGTAACCAGACAACCGTCTCTACCTCCTGCAACATAAACCAAAGCCATTTTATTTGCAGATTAAATGTTTACCTTTCCTGCTGTTTGCCACCACCAGTGCAGCCGCGCCACCATGCACCTAACAAACGTGTTATCTGCTGTGTCCAATCTAGTGCCGACTACCCTGACCTCCGCAAGCACAACAACTGTATGGCCAGCCACCTGACGCCTGCCATCTACGCCAAGCTGTGTGATAAGGCCACCCCCAACGGCTACACCCTGGACCAGGCCATCCAGACCGGTGTGGACAACCCGGGCCACCCCTTCATCAAGACCGTGGGCATGGTGGCCGGAGACGAGGAGACCTATGAGGTCAGGAGTGCTGTCTTAGTCCATAGTGCAGTGCAGTGGAGTCCATGGGAGGGTGACTGTAATAACACAGTATACCAAATACAAATCACTGCATCATTTTAGCCAATCAGAAGAATGAAGAGCAACGAGGCAGTGTTTCACCAGAGCTGGGGTTTAGTTACAGGGTTTAGTCACATGTGCGCTGATAGTTGGATTGATCTTGCTGCCTCACTGTACAAAGAACAGATTCCCTTTCCAATTCATCTCGTTTCAGTTTTAGAACAAGGGCGTACAGCAGAGGGAGGGCTGTTTTTAGACCCGTTAGAGCCCTTCTTTACCTGGGACCTCATTATTCTGAAACCTCCAGCCTTCAAATGTATGGGGATTTAATTAACACCGCAGTTATGAAAAGTTGGTAGATTGTTCTATTTCATTTTTCACACCATTTGTTGTGGTTTCAGGTATTTGCTGACCTGTTGGATCCCGTCATCAAAGAGAGGCACAATGGTTATGACTGTCGTACCATGACCCACCCGACCGATCTGGACTCCAGCAAGGTGCAGTGGAACTGGAACATACGCATGCTTATATAGCCACTCTCGATGCTCGATTACTACTAATACTGTTACTTTGCAATAGGATATCATTCTTTCACTGCAGATTGTACAACAGCGATTTTCTGTTGGATTTAACGTGTACCTCGTGTAATGTTGCTAATAATCCAGACACAAAGCTTACCATGATTATCATAATACAATTAAAGGGGAATACACGTAGACAGACTCGACAACACTCCCTGTTCCCCCTGGACAGCTCCATTCGGGCCAGTTTGACGAGCGCTACGTGTTGTCGTCGCGCGTGCGGACGGGCCGCAGCATCCGCGGACTGAGCCTGCCTCCCGCCTGCACCCGGGCTGAGCGGCGAGAGGTGGAGAGGGTGGTGGTGGATGCCCTGGCCGGCCTCAGCGCAGATCTGGCCGGGAAGTACTACAGCCTCACGCAGATGACGGACAAGGAACAGCAGCAGCTCATCGACGTGAGTCAATCT
>OMKP01072000.1:3139-14786 GCA_900302375.1 Bathygadus melanobranchus
GTCCCGGGTTGGACCTCGCCAAAGATCACGCACGATCATGCACACACACACACACACACACACACACACAGATTCCTGGAATTAAAGTATGATCTCTGTCTGTGTGTGTTCTTCGCCTCGCAAGAACCTTACATCCTATTGACTTCAAAATCGGCGGGTGTATTGCTGAGGACCCAAGTGAGTGCAGTGCCCAGTGTGAAATTATTGGATCAGCAGTTCTGTCCAAAATCTGGTCAAACCAGCCGGACGTTGGTGTGGGTCTTTCCGTGTTGTTATGGTACCATGGTTGGAGCAGCCAAAAAGGACAGTGGAGGTCTCTCTACCTCAGCTGGCAGCCAATCGGATAACACTGCTGTTTATGATTTTGTTGAAATAAAATCAAAAATAGTTTGTTAAAATAGTGCAGAGTTGACTGTAAAGTTGTTTGGGTGAGCAGTTCTCAAAAAACCTGCAAGCAGCAATACCAGAGGTCACGCAGTCGGTCCCGCAAATGGACACGTTTCCAACGGGCAGGGTCACGCTTCCATTGGCCACGTTTTGAACGGGCACATGACAAGCACGTTTAATGACAGTCAGACAGAGATTGACAGGTAGACAGACAGAGAGAGACAGACATGTAGCCAGACAGAGAGAGGCAGACAGGTAGACAGACATGTAGCCAGAGAGGCAGACAGACAGACAGAGAGAGAGAGAGAGAGAGAGAGAGAGAGAGAGAGGCAGACAGATATGTAGACAGACAGGCTCACCCATTGAATGTCTTTCTGCCGTACAGTGTTCCCTCCGTTCTATTTTAAATAAAATACATTTGAAATAATAAAAACATGGACCATCCACCATCACCATGACACAATAAGATCCACCATGACACCATAATATCCACCATGAAATCATAACGTCTACCATGACATCATAACTCTCTAAAGAGTTAAACGCCAGTGCTCGTGCTCACCGATGACTGGCGGTAATAGTAGAGCTGGAAGAGCAGGAAAGCAGAGCTCGCAGCTACCAGGAGTGCGAGGACGACAGTCTTGTTTAACCGTGGCATTCCCGTTACCCGGCACCCTCTTGAATCCGGCAACCGTTGGCGACACAACAGAACTTAACTGTACAGTGAACTATAAGAGTGGCTATGATTGATACGGTTTTAAGGATTTTGTAAAGTTTATTTGATTGTGAATGTGTTTACTTGTTTGTTTCGCCTAACAAGAACGTGAGAGCACGTCGCCACTGTTCGCGCCATTGTTATGTAGAGATCTAGTTAAACGACTTAACGGCTTCGTCTTCAACGTTCTTATAATACACCCAAGTTTAATGGTGATAGCAAACATTAAAACTGAGCATGCGCGTAGTAGGTATGTTGATAATCGTCCATGCGCTTCCGTGTCGCGTGCATGTATCGAAACTGCTTTCAAGATTAAAGTTCCGGTGCTGTTCTTTTAAATGTCTTTATTAATGAATGTTTCATTAATAATAATGACAACATATATAGCATATTGTATATTTATAAATATGTTCATCATCAAATATGTTTAGAATAAATACTGAAAGGGCAACAATTAAGTGTTTTTACATTACAAACAAGTCAACCTGTAAGTGCAATGGAAGAATATAGATATCGGTACAGATGTGTTACAGGCTTTATCTATACAGATAGCGCATAGCTGTATAGATAGCGCATAGAGATAGATAGGTAGTGCTGCATTTATGTTTCGGACCAAATGTCCAGTTTTCTGTCTGGTTTGTTCTTATTTTGTGTTCAGTCCAGTTGGCAGAGGCGACTTTTATTTTTCAATTCGGAGCGCACCGGAAGAGACTCTTCACCCATGGCGGAAATGACACCAGAAGTGAAAGGTAGCACCTTCTCGCGAGCCAGAAGACAACACACAACAACAACAACACCGACCCCAACCCGCTACTAACCAACCGCCCTGCGGCGGAATGCAAGACCGCAGCGCTGCGCCCCAGGTTGTAAAAAGAATTAAAAACACGTCGTGTCCTCCTTTTCCCTTCATTTTCCTCCCGTTCAACCGCGTGCGTGTTTTATTCTCCGCGTCTATGGTCACCGTTTGTGCTCCCCATTCGCGCTGTTGAATGAAGGATTAAGGCCTTGTCCGTAAAACAACAAACAAAGATGGAGAGCTTGTACAAGCGGAAGGTCTTCGCGTCGATGCGCAAGACCAAGGCGGCGGAGTCCAAGCGGAAGCGGCAGATCGGTCTTCCCGCCTCCATCCTGGACGACAGCGACGAGGGCTCGTTCGGCAGCACGAGCAGCAGCAGTGGCGAAAGCGGCAGCGAAAGCGCCAGCAGCGGCTCCGAATATCGCGGCAGCAGCGCGGCTGAGAGCGGCGACACTGGGGGAACGTCGAGTGACAACAGTCGCGCGGTCGCGCGCCGCAAGCGCTCTTTTCTCGCAGATAAAGACGACAGCTCTTCCAGCAGTGACACGAGCGACCAGAAGGTCGATGGCGAACGCGACGTCAAGCGCAAAGTTCAGCCCAAGAAGCGCATCCGCCTGCGCAAGCCCGAGTCCGACTCGGACGCCGATGCGGTGGCGGAGCGGGAACAGAGGCGGCGGCGTGCAGCAGAGGCGAAGGAGACTGCGGCCAAACGCAAAGAGCGGCACAGCAAACTGCTCGCGCTCTCCAGACGCATGAAGTCACGCACGCGGGACCGCCGGCGCAGAGGCAAGGTGGGATAGAGATGATCGATAACAGTCTACCAATGGGTCTACCAAGTGTTTTTAATGTAGTATATTACATATGCTAAATGTTTGTATATTTTATTAAGGATGAGGAGGAATCGTCTGACGAAGGAAAAAAGAGTGACGAAGAAGATGATGAGGAAGAGACAACAAAGGTCGTTGCTACCGGCAACGGCAGCGCATAGCTCCACCAGCAACGAGGAGGAAGAGGCTTTTGCTCTTTTCTTTTCAGGGTTTCTGACATCCTGTTGAACGGAACCAGATCAGACTGGACCAGACGACAAGACAGATATAATAGGAAGTGAAAGGAAGAAAAAAAACATGAAAGTACTTTTATTTAGATGTATGTCTTTTTATTACCGTTACAACCAAAAGATGACATCACAGTATGATGTTTTTGTGACGTTATATAATGATGTCAACACTTGGTTATATTTCCGTGTTCGTTTGATCCGTCAGTCTATCGCTCCGCTTTTGACTTGTCATGAAAACATACTTTTACATTTTAATGTAAATGTAACCTAAATTTTTGGGGTTTTGTTTTTGTTTTTTTAAATAGAGGGTCTCTTCCGGTGCGTAACAGCATAACAGCTCAGTTTAGTGATGCAGGACTCTTGGTTGCTGTACTTACCATCATTTTGGACTTCCTTTAGGTAGGTGTTAGAGAGCCAATACCATGCTGTCCCCCATGGGACCTTATTTCAGGAAAAAATATGTATGGTAGTCAACAATGAGCAATAATGTTGATCCCGTTTGAATTGTACCATGAATTACACATAAGATGTTTGTCAATTTAAAAGGTAATTTTGTATGTCAAGAAATTCAGTTGGTTGTAAAACAGTAATGTAACATTTTGTGCACTACATCTCATCTCGTACAATATATGTCACCAGCACCAATGTGTATCTTACATGATGTGTTTTATCTAGCGACTCCTGGTCGTTTTATCAGCCAGGAAGCGAAAGAAGCATTGTGTTAACATTAGCATCAACTGCTCTGGGTAGCTTGGGGACAGAAAGCGAGTCACACTTTTTTAGGTCAAACTGCAACTTCCTTCACTTGCAAAATAACCTTTTAAATTGACAAACAATTATTTGTCTCGCTCCGTTGACTACCATACATATAGGTCCCATGGGGGGCAGCCGAAGGGGCTTGACTTTGACTCTCTATTGGCTATTGACCCATGTACATTTGGAACAATGAGATTTTACCTGGATGATGACATCACTATTTCTCCTCCTCTTCCTAACTCGCTGGCCCTTCCCCCTTTTTAACACCATTTTGACAATTTGTTTCCTGAAGAGAATCTTGTACATGTGGCCATTTTGGACAGCTGTAAATAAAAATAAAACTAAATCAATATATTGTATTGCATACGTTTTTCGGGTTTGTTAATGCTACAAAGCTTTAACCTTTGTTTATCCATCTCCTCACAAGACAAACTTGTACAGGTGGCAGAGTTCTTCTGTTTTCATTTCTGTTCAAGCCATTTTGTGCTACATTATAACTAAATCACCACCACTTTGGAGAATTGTACAAAAATAAAAATAAATTGAAACTGTTTCCTTGGTCATAATGCTGATAACATGTATATACCATAGTAAGTATATGTATAGAAGCCAGCAGTCAAGCAAAAAAAAAAAAAAACTTGACACGAAACAAATGTGTAAAGAGAATTAGAAAGCAACCAATTTTTTTTCTGTAGCAATCTGTATGACCATAGAGGGAGGGTCAGAGCTATGGGAGTGGCTAGAAATCACTGATGGGTGGAGTCAAAAACAAATGACCATATATGGACAACCAAACACTTCCACTTCTTTTTCAGATTTATTCTTTTTTTTTGACTAACGACAACAATGATGCTAACAATGCCACTGCTAATGACAGCGGGTTTCTTGTGTATGTATTCTTGCTAATGCTAGGTATGACGGGTGGTAAGAGCTTGGCAGGGCTTGTAGAACATGCTAAATATGCTAATGCTAATGCTAACATTGAGTCAGCAGATCTTGTGGGCCAGGAGTGTGCTGCGCACGATAACGCTAACCATGCTAACATTGAGTCAGCAGATCTTGTGGGCCAGGAGCGTGCTCACTCGGACCCGGCCGTCCATGGAGGCAGTGAGGCAGGTGCCACAGTCCAGCGCTGAGCTCCAATCCAGCGTCACCACTGGTGACCGATGTCCGCCTAGTGACAGAGACGCTTGCTCCTCCAGGGCCCCGCCCCCACCCTCTCCATTGGTCAGCTTCATGGGAGAGTAATTCATATTTTACATTAGGTTTAACCAATACATATATGGAAATAAATCAAGGTAAAAGAGTAACATTTCTTTTCATGTTGTCTTGAAACTTGAATAGAAATCTAGATGATTTTCTAATATGACATGATAAGTTCTAGAGAAGTCAGGTTAGTTGGTCTACCTTGTAGATTAACCCCCCATGAGCTGAACACGTCAACACGTGGCGACCCTCTGAGTCGAAGGCGAAGAGACGACCCCTCGGTACCTGGACCTGCCCAATATGGAGGACACATAATAAACAACTGGCCCTACCCAACATGGAGGACACATAATTATAAATATAATGTACCTGCTTGTAACCACTGTAGCCAGACAGAACAAAGGGCCCTGTTGCATCCTGGGAAAGCTGCTGCTCCGACTGCTTCACACCACAGCGGTGGATGTTCCACTGAACAAACTACACACACACACACACACGTTTGAATGTATATGCATGTTTGAGTTGAGTGTGTATGTGTGGGGGCAGGGCCTACCTTGCCATCCTCTCCTACACTGTAGACTGTGTTCTCGTCATAGCTGAACTCCACGCTGTACACCTCTCCATCATGAGCTCTCCAGCTCATAGCACTCTCACACCGCTGCATGTCTGAACATATAGCATGTTAGCCATATACAGCATGTTGTAGCATGTTCGCCACATAGCATGTTAGACAGATATAGGATTGTGGCGTGTGTGGTTGGTGGCTGGTTTAAGCAGTCTCACCTAGCCAGAGTCCCTGATTGATTGGTTTGGCTGGGTGAGGCTGCACACCTGTGGGCCATTGCCTAATCAAGGCCCACAGGTTAAACCAGCCACCACCACACACACTGGGGAGAGCGCTAGTACTGTTACCATCTGCTCTGTCCATTTCAATTGTTCAAACTTTACAATAAACCGGATTCTTCACCACCTTCCTGTGTCAGCTGTTTTGGGGAACACTTACGAAGCCACTTATGTGGCGTGTGGCAGACCTTGTTTGCTACAAGGATGTTGTAGCCACATATGGCATGTTGTAGCATCTCATCACTACCATGGTGGGTAGTTTAGTGTCTCTACCTACAGTGCATGGTGGGTAGTTTAGTGTCTACCTACAGTGCATGGTGGGTAGTGTAGTCTATGCCTGCAATGCATGGTAGGTAGTGTAGTATCTACCTACAGTGCATGGTGAGTAGTGTAGTCTACCTGCAGTGCATGATGGATAGTGTAGTCACTGTTCTATTCTATTGTACTGTAAATGTAGTCATCTGTTTGAAGTGCATGATGATGATGTTGTAGAATGTTAGCCAGATGTAGAAGGTTAGCCAGATATAATGTTAGCCAGATGCAGCATGTTAGCCAGATGTAGCATGTTAATCAATGTTCTATCATCTTACCGAACAGTCGTATGAATCCGTCTGCTCCTCCACTCACCAGCAGGTTTCCGTTGTGGTTGAAAGACGAGCAGTTAATGGCTGCCGACTCAGAGTCTAATGACAACTAAACACAATTAGGGATACATAGTTAGCTCTATTAGGGTTAAATAGTTAACTCTGTTAGGGATACATAGTTAGCTCCATTAGGGTTAAATAGTAGAAACGTTAGTCTTAATTATTCAATCCATGTTTCATGTTCATAAGACTAGTAGCTAGCTGTTTGTTGACAGTTCTTAGATAATGTTTTAAACAATAAAAAGGTATCATAGTTAATGTGACAGATTTATAGATACAGTGTAGTGTGTATTATTACTTCATTAGTATTATCAGTATTTTGACTGATTCCTGTTTGCGTGTGTAACAACTTCCTGTGTCTGGGTACCTTTGATTTGACCGTCTTGGTATCCCAGAGCAACAGGCGGCCAGTCGCCGTGGATACAGAGGAGCGGAGCCCGGTGCCGGAGCCACTAGCGGCTGCCGCTGTCGCCGCAGAGCAGACAAACGATGAGCCACTCGGGCTACAGGCTAGCGACAGGATGCTAGAGAGAGAGATACTGGCTTTATATATAGAGAGACTAGGGCTAGCGACAGGATACGAGAGAGAGATACTGGCTTTATATATAGAGAGAAACTAGGGCTAGCGACAGGATACGAGAGAGAGATACTGGCTTTATATATAGAGAGAGACTAGGGCTAGCGACAGGATACGAGAGAGATACTGGCTTTATATATAGAGAGAAACTAGGGCTAGCGACAGGATACGAGAGAGAGATACTGGCTTTATATATAGAGAGAGACTAGGGCTAGCGACAGGATACAAGAGAGATACTGGCTTTATATATAGAGAGAAACTAGGGCTAGCGATAGGATGAGAGAGACAGACAGACAGATAGGTACCGAGGGTGTGTGTCATCAATGTTGATCTCGTAAAGATTCTTCTTTGCTTCCGTGTCGTAAAGTCTGACGGTTCCTACAGCGCTGCCCAGCAGCAGCTATACACACACACACACACAGATTGTTCTCCATGTTTTGATAGAAGGCTAATATGATATAATGATAATTATTATATCATTATAATAATAATGTAATAATAATGTTATGCTAATCATTAATAATATAGTGAAAGGGAGAGAGGGACAGAGAGAGAAACAGACAGAGACAGAGAGAGGGTCCCTACCAGTCGGTCAGGCTTGCTCGCCCACTCCAGAGATAGCAGAGGAAACTTAGACATGATGGTTGCTTTGGTCTGCATGACGGGGTTAAAGGACCACACCTGGGTATGTGTAAGAGACAGTTGACCTTTACATGTTTTTGTTAACTTTATTCCTTTAAATTTCATTCTGTGTTTTGTTACAAAACAGTGCTCACTGTAACAAAACAGTGCTCACTGTTTTGTTATCGTCTTCAGCACTTTGTGTAAGAATGTGTACGAATCAGAACTCGCCCCTTTGGCCAGTAAGTGAACTGCAATCACATGAACATAAAATAAATGTACAAATTAAAAAGTTCTGAAAGAACAGACATTTTCCCCATTATCCACACTTAGACGTCACTTCCTTCCTTTTTCCCGGCAAAATCAAATATAATAGAATCAGCCCCCAGGCTGTCCTATGCAAAGGGTAGGTCGAACTTTCAACCTGTTCATGTATTGGCCATTTACATTTACATTTAGAGCATTTGGCAGACGCTTTTATCCAAAGCGACTCGAAAGAGAGACAACAATATATCGCTGAAGGTATAGTACAAAGGGATTTAAAGGGATTTATGCGTGTAAAAATCCCACACATAGTCGCTTTCATAAAAGGTATTCAAATAATATTTAAAATAACTTATCATTTTAATAATATTTATACGGTGTTACCTTGACAACACCGTCAACATCCAGACTAGCCACCCGACAACCAGAACCGTCAACTCTGGAGAGAGAGACAGATGATGGGTAGTCTCTGCCTGCAGTGCATGGTGGTTAGTATAGTCTCTATCTGCAGTGCATGGTGGGTTGTGTAGTCTATACCTGCAGTGCACGGTGAGTAGTGTAGTATCTATTTGCAGTGCATGACGGGTAATGTAGCATCGACCTGCAGTGCATGGTTGGTAGTATAGTACCTACCTGCTGTGCATGGTGGCGGGTAGTGTAGTCTCTACCTGCAGTGCATGATGGGTAGTGTAGTCTCTACCTGCAGTGCGTGGTGGGTAGTGTAGTCTCTACCTGCAGTGCGTGGTGGGTAGTGTAGTCTCTACATGCAATGCATGGTGGGTAGTGTAGTCTCTACCTGCAGTGCGTGGTGGGTAGTTCAGTCCCTACCTGCTGTGCATGGTGGTGGGTAGTGAAGTCTCTACCTGCAGTGCATGGTGGGTAGTTCAGTCCCTACCTGCAGTGCATGGTGGGTGGTGTGGGTGGTGTAGCCTCTACCTGCAGTGCATGGTGAGTAGTGTAGCCTCTACCTGCAGTGCATGGTGAGTAGTGTAGTCTCTACCTGCAGGGCATGGTGAGTAGTGTAGTCTCTACCTGCAGGGCATGGTGCGTAGTGTAGGCGCTACCTGCAGTGCATGGTGAGTAGTGTAGCCTCTACCTGCAGGGCATGGTGCGTAGTGTAGGCGCTACCTGCAGTGCATGATGGAGGAGTGGTGTTCACTGTATTCTTCTTGGCTCAGCTTGATGAAGGGTGGCTCGGGGGAAACCCCGCCCCCGTCCACCCCTAGACCCTCCCCTCTTGTGGTGGAGGAAGAGGAGGAGTCAGGAACTGTGTCATCACAGGGGGCGGAGTCCACAGCATCGGCCTCGCTGGTGTCCACCTTCTTCTCACGAATCAGAAAAAAAGATTAAATGCTATTTTACCTCAATTTAAAGACACTATTTAAGTATGTAAGTTTATCCACTTTCCAAATAATTAATACTGCTATGCAATCAACAGCCACTTTAGACAGGAACTACATACCCAAAGCAGCTACGCTGCCAAAATGATTCAGACAGTAAGTAGACTAGACTGTTAACATGAACCAGACAGGAAGTTGGCATGAACCAGACCGGAAGTGAGCATGAACCAAACAGGAAGTGAGTATGATTCAGACAGGAAGTGAGCATGATTCAGACAGTAAATGGTACCGTTAGTGGGGGTGGTTTGGAGAAGAGCTCCTTGCGTTCCTTCTCGTGGTGCTGATGCCGTCTCTGTCTGGGGTGGGACTGGACCACCTGGTCGCCTGGCAACACAGCTACTTGTTGCTGTCTGGGGTGGGACTGGACCACCTGGTCACCGGGCACCACAGCTGCTTGTTGCTGTTGTTGTTGTTGAGTAGCTGATGAGGTGGACTTGGACTCCTTGACTGCTGTTAGATCCTTGGACTTTGTTCCCTAAAATAATCCCATAATCCCATACTTCACAAAATCGACCTATATTGTCAACGTACAATATCGTAAAATAAGATTACCCACCACATACCCACAACGTATTTGTATATAGACGTGAAAATATGCATATTTCTAACAATATTACCATCCTGTACACTCCCACTAACTGCCACGATGTGATAGGCTAGCTCGCCTATAGGCCTCACCTGATTGGCTGTGCAGGGCTCTTTACGGCCCAGGTTGCTCTGATTGGGTGAGGAGGAAGAGGAGGCGGGGCCAGGTTGGGAGGTCTTGGCCGGTAGGCCACTGCGCTTAGCCTGCGGTAGAAATGTAGAGAAGAAGTTCCTGGAGGATGGGCTAGGTGCCGCCGCTACCGAGCTAACACCGCTGTCTCTGAGAGACAGACAGACAGACAGACAGACAGACAGACAAAAATGAATGCATTTAATACGGACTATAGGTAATATTATATGAATGTATACTTAGTATTGACTATAGGTAATATTAATATATGACTATGTATTTAGTAATGACTACAGGTAATATTGATAAATGAATATGTAAATGAATCTCACAGCTCGCTGTCACCAAGGCGGTCCATGTGCTGGACATAGGGCGGCAGCTTGTGTTGTAGTCGGCTCTCCATCACCCCCTGGGAATCCTGGACTGCACAGCGGCCTGAGCCCTGCAGCTCAAACAACTAGCCACAATATTAAAACAAACATTAAGGTTACAAACTCACCACATTAAGGTTAAAAAGAAACCCCAACATTAAAACAAACATTAACCCCAACACCAACATTAAGGTTAAAAACTAACCGCAACATTAAAACTAACCCCAAAATTAAGGTTAAAAACTCACCCCAACATTAAAACTAACCCCAATATTTAGGTTAAAAATAAACCCCAACATTATGGTTAAAAACTTCACCCCAACATTTAGGTTAAAAACAAACCCCAACATTAAGTGTACTGCAATGTAGAAACATTACTACTACTACTATTATTACTCTAGCTTATCTTAGTTTTTTAGTGCAGCTTATGCTGCATTTGGGTCATGAACAAGTTATGGTAATTACCACCTTCCAACATGTCGTGCATGCAACAATTCATCTGGTAATTATTACAGCTAGGAATCTCACATCATTTGAACCCTAATCTATGAATATATAATTCATTTATCAGAATCAGAATCAGAATCAGAAATGGATTTATTGCAAGTAATTTTCACATTACAAGGAATTTGGCCTGGTCAGTCGGTGCAACAATAAACAATAAATACAAGAACAAGAACAAGAAACATAGGCTGTGATCAAAAATGTAAAAAAAAGAGTTAAAATTGCAGGTATTTACAATACAATTTACAGTACAACAAAAATGTGCAAATGTTCCCACTGTGACAGGGGAGCGTTAATGTAACGCATTAGACTGGTCCTAAAAACAGTACGTTAATGTAACGTATAGTGTCTGTGTGGGGGGGGTGTAAGGGGTCCATGTCAGTGGGGGTCCCGGGTCTTGTTGATGAGGCTAGCTGCCGATGGGAAGAAACTGTTTTTGTGGCGTGAGGTTTTGGTCCTGATGGCCCGCAGCATCCTGCCGGAGGGGAGTAACTCAAAAAGTTTGTGTCTGGGGTGGGAGGGGTCGGCCACAATCTTACCCGTACGTCCTGGAGGCGTACAGGTCTCGGAGAGATGGCAGATTGCAGCCAATCACCTTCTCAGCAGAACGAATGATGCACTGCAGTCTGCCTTTATCCTTGGTGATGGAGGAGGTGAGGATGGACTCGATGATGGCAGTGTAGAAGTGCACCATCATCGTCTTTGGCAGGTTGAACTTCTTCAGCTGCCGCTGGAAGTACATCCTCTGCTGTGCCTTTTTGGTGATGGAGCTGATGTTCAGCTCCCACTTG
>OMKP01072104.1:2784-17083 GCA_900302375.1 Bathygadus melanobranchus
TAAAAGTCATATTTATAGGGAGGGTGGTGGGGTGGGGGGGGGTGCATATTCAATTCCTCCCCTATTGAGTCCAAAAGAAGTTCACTAACCTATAAAGGACCGCAAGCGACCCACGAATTACGGCGTCTTCGGTGAGCATATGTGCGTTATTAGAACGTTAGCCGCCACGATACATCTTTGGTGTTTTTTTTCATTCAACGTTCTAAGATTTATATCCTTGAGCCTCCATGAATCCAAAATGTTCCCCTTTTTGAGTCAGCGGGTGAAACGTCTTTAGCGCAAAACACGGCAACCCGATGTATTATCTGTACTTAGCGCACAGACACTCCCTCATCCTCCCGCTAAAGCATCCTTTGATGGCCGGCCAGTCGCTGTTATTCTCCTCGCACAGAACCCAGAACCTGGGAAATCCTTTAACCGTTGGGCTGGGACATCCTGCTCAACGCTCAAACCCAACCAAACACAGCGTTGCTGCTGCTGCTGCTGCTGCTGCTGCTGCCGGGGCCTTTCCCTTGTTCTTTCTTGGACCTTCGGTTTTTTCGCCTTGTAATAACTGCCGGGAGCGTTCCTTGTTTTTCCCATGATGGTCTGGTTTGTTTAGACTCGCCAGAGTCCCTTTAGAGCTCATCTTCCGTACACAACATTTCACGACGGGCCAATTTCCGATTAAATAAAGTTTAGGTTGTGTATTTTTTGATGTGCTCTCAGCTGGGTTTATTTATTGAATAGTTTTAGACCCTGTTCGCCAATAGATCTGAAGAGGCCGGGTGAGTTCAGCTCTAATGGGGTTTATTGCGGTCATATGGGGGAAGGGGAGGGGGTGGTGAATAGTACACAGAGAACAGTGGGTCTTGGGTTCAGAGGATGCACTCTATATGTGGAGGTTAAAGAGTAGCTTAACACTAAACCACTCCCTCCCTCACAATCACCACACACCCCAATAACTTGGCAACGTCTGGCCAAAGACCTCAGCACCATCTGTGGTTATTGCAATGGCTCTTTCTGATTGGCTGACATTGGGACTTTATGTTGTGCGCTATCTATCCCCGGGGGTTTGACGTATGGCTACTCTATAAGACAAACAGTTACAGAGTGTTAGTGTTTGATAGGGTGTAGATTTTGTAACGTTTGACTGGGCTTGGAAACAGACTTTGTTTAAAAGTTTAAAATGAAATACAAATAGAGAAAGCTTTCTATAAAACACTCAGGGTCAAGCCGCTACAAAGTGGAGCTGTGTGTGTTTCTTCTGCCTGTTATCTTATCTTAACTATGTGCAAACTATGCACACCTATGTGCAAAACGATGTACCACGGTGTGCAACTGCGTGCAAACACCTACACACCTATTGGCGCCAGGAATGTGTGTGTCACTCTGTACTGCTGCATCTTAACAGGATAAAGTATCCAAAGGTTAAAAGGGCGCCTAGTCGCTATGCATTCAAGGTAAAAATGTAAATAGAAATAGCGAATAGATAAGACAAAATAATAAATGATGTGATATAAGTGAGGTGTAAGGGAACTGAGTTTGTTTGTCAAATGTCGTCCCAGCGCTGTACAACGGCCCCACTTCAATCTCTAATGGCAGGTGTGACAATTACAGTACTGAAGGGGGGAGGATGTGACCAAGACGCCTGAGGGGGGTGAAGGGCAGGCGGGGAGGAGTAAGGCGCTCAATACACAGGGTGTTCAGCGCCGACGGCTGTTGTGTTGACGTTCGGCTGGAGATCCCCGGAGGAAGCGATGGCTCACAGACGCGACGCTCTTGAGTGATTGAGGAGCTGACTCAGCAGGCCATCTCACGTCCCATATGTATGGGTGTGTGTGTGTGTGTGTGTTGTTCCAGCTGGTCTGTCGAGGAGTGGGGGGTGTGCAGCCAGAGCTGTGGCGGAGGGGAGCAGACACGGCAGGTCCAGTGCCTCCAGAGGACCAGCCAGAGCAACGTGGACGCCCTGGCCGACCCCAAGTGTGTCCAGCCCTCCCCGGGGAGGAGGCAGGCCTGCAACACACACAGCTGCCCCCCCGTCTGGAGCCCTGGCCCCTGGTCACAGGTGAGCATGTGTGTTAGCATGTGTGTTAGCGTGTGTGTTAGCGTGTGTGTGTTAGTATCAATGTCAATGACCAGGCTCATATCCAATCTCGGCAGGTAAAAACAGGAAGGATTTTTAAAACAATTATCTTCCTTTTGTGGATGAAGGTTTTTTTTGTTCCATAAGAAGCATTTCACTTCAAAACGATGTTAAGCATTTAAAAAGGGAGTCCAGAATATTGAATTTTTTTAACACTGGCCATGATGGATTTTGCATATTTTTATGAAAATGATCTCAATAGCTTTAAACTACAAACGAGCCCATTGAGATTTCCCATGTGTTCAGTCTGACCAGTTCTGAGACAATGCATCATGCCTATGTATATTATTATAAAAAAATCCTCAATTGTTTCACCTCTGAGTCATATTTATATCGCAATAAGTGTAGGTAATATAATGGAAACACAAACCTGTTTTCTGTGAAACAGTTTAAAAAAAAAGATTTGACTCGGATGGTTCCAGATGGTGCCAGTCGTATTGTAATCAGCGGAACCATTCCAAAGCCTTGATTTGTAAATGATTTCGCCTGCGTCTTGCTGTCAGATTAGAATGAGCATAGAGTCTCTGAGGAACCTTAAATGAACGGTCAAGAAGTGCGAAAAAGTAAAAAGGCAAACCAAATGCAAATGTTTCTTTCTGTGACCCATGCGTCCTGATGCTTGCTCAGGATTCAGGATTCAGGATTCAGGATTCACAACACGCAGGCCATACGATGTCTGGGAATTAGACATGGCGGCGGTGTATACATGAACAATAACGACAGATACCGGCCCCCTACTGGCCCCACTGGACTCGTCTCACCGAGCTCCACCTTGTTCCGTCTTGTCTTTGCAGTGCTCTCGTTTGTGCGGCAAGGGCCTGAGGAAGAGGACGGTGCTGTGTACCAGCTCGGCTCCCTCGGGCCGGTCCCACACCAACACCCTGCCGGACAGCTCCTGCGCGGGCGTGCACAAACCCAGCGGCCAGGAGAGCTGCTTCGTCAAGCGCTGCCCCAAGCAGCGCAAAGTGCAGTGGTTTGTCTCCACGTGGCAAGAGGTGATTTATTAACACCGCTCGCAAGGATGCGTTGTGCACCACAGGATTAAAGGTGCTGTAGGTGAGAGTCCAGAGTTGTAAAGAGCGACAGCAGAACAGAGTGGAGGATAAGAAGATTTCGAAAAGAACCCACTCTGGTTCCTCCCTCCCTATGTTCCTCTGCCGTTGAGAAGTGCTGTGTTTCAGGCACTTAACTCTTAAATGTTTTAAGAGTTAAGTGCCTGAAACACAGCACTTCTCACAGCACTTCTCACACAGCACCTTTAAAGGCCTCACTCAATTATGGGGCACATGGCTGTGGAAATGCTTGAGGATGTGTTCAATCGAATCATGTTCTCTGCCTCTCTCTATTGTTCTACCTCCTCTTTTCTTACCAACCTTCTCCCTTTCTTTTCCCTCCCGTCTCACTGTGGATGCGTCTGACGCCGCCAGTGTTCTGTAACCTGTGGTCGTGGCTCTCAGACACGGTTCATCAAGTGTGCAGAGAAGGTATGAAAGCACACATCACATCACAGTTATGTTTGACAGTCGCTGCTTTTGCACGCGCGACAAACAGGTTGTTTTTTTTTATTCATTTTCATCTGTTTTCTGTTGCCCAAAATCTGTTTTCTTTTAGCGTCCTCTATTGGCTTGAGTTGTAGCTACAGTTATCGCTATATCATATAAAAAAACATATAGAGAAATGTCCCTCGATGGATTGACTTGTGGATGTGTGTATCTTATTCTTCAGAAGCATGCTCGTTCAGATATTTTTCATGGAGTAAACAGCTGCAGTAGAAAAGCTCCATAGTGCAGGTTTAACTTTACACTGGGTCTTCTGTCATGAGGCGTCAGAGTCATAGCATCATCTGTGTCCCATTGATTCCAGGACACTGTGGGGAAGTACAGAGAGCTGGCGGCCAAGAAGTGCCTCCACGTGCCCAAGCCGTCGGTGGAGCTGCAGAGACCCTGCGTCCTGGCCAACTGTCCCCCCGCACGGACCACCCCTCCGGGACCCTACCCCTGGAGCCCGCGCCAGCGCCTCCACTCTCCCCCTCCTCCACCCCTGGCTCAGCCTCAGCCTCAGCCGCCACCCGACTGGTACTCCTCGCCTTGGGCTCAGGTCAGACCATCTACCGGCTAGTAGTCTTGTTATATTACTTACTTATAGTTATTTTGTCCCTGTATACATAGCGCCAAAGAAAATAAGCTAATAGGCAGTAGCCAAGTCAGGCAGGAGATTGTGCTGGCTAAGCTACAAGACATGGCACTTGGAAATATGGGAGATGACAGCACACGCTTCTTACTGAGAAATACAGATTTTTTTCAGTCCTCTTGTCAATTTCGACACGGGTTGTTAGCATTTGTTATTATTGCAGATGACTATTAGTGAGCTGTTTCAGCATGGGCTAAATGGATATTGCCAGTTTAATAAGATACATATAATAAGATGACAGTGGGACCCCTAATTACATCAAACCTTGAATTGAAGCCACAAATCAATGAAAATCTGTTCTTTCTCTTGGTTCCTTGCAGTGTACGGTGTCGTGTGGTGGAGGTGTCCGGACCAGAGCGGTCCAGTGTCTGGCCCTGGGCAAGCCTGCCTCTGGGTGTCCGTCCTCCACCAAGCCCAGCATCTCCCAGGCCTGCAACACCAACTTCTGTCCCCAGTCCGAGAAGAAAGGTAAACCGTCATCCTTTAGTACCTACTGGGATCTACTTGATCTGGGATCCAGCAGTCCTACTGGGTTATAGCAGAACGTCTGGGGGGAGACGACACAGAGCCTTTACCAGAAACCAGTATTAGAATTAGAATACCGTGGAGAATACATTTGGGCAAGTGGATGAAGCTTTCAGAAGTGGACTTTTTGAGTGTATTTCTACAGTGGCCAGTCCACACAGTGTTCATTCAAAACATTTACAGACACTTCGTTTAGTTTACTGCTGCTGACTGAGTTTGTGTTCGCCAATTATGCAATTACATGTTCTCCCTCTCCCACTCATGTTCTCCCTCTCCCACCATCACCCCTCCAGCCCTCCATCCCCAGCCTGCAGACCTGGCGTGCAAGGACCACTTCAGCTGGTGCTACCTGGTTCCCCAGCATGGCGTCTGTAACCACAAGTTCTACGGAAAGCAGTGCTGCAAATCCTGTTCCCATTCAAACCTATAAGCTAAGCAGAAGATCACAATCGAGACAGACAGAAAGACAGACTCATAGACTGCACAGAAAGACTGTGCGCTAGGCCCATGCATGGTCGTTTTGTGTTTCTAGAGCATGTGGCAGGCACTGAAAACCTGAAGACATTTCAACGGAAATGAAGACGAGTTACAGTGCCCTTTTTTCTCCTCGCGATGCCGGACATCTGGATATAAGAACTTGAAGCTGACAGCACTACAGAGGAATGTGTCAGGGGCAACCAAAATAAAGAGGAGAATCAGAATAGGAAGAATGAACTGTGGGGGTGAAAAAAAGAAAAAGTAATTAAAAAATCATTTGAGTGATTGAGTCTAAAACTGCTAAATCACACCCTTGTTTATATTGTTTCAGAGAACAAGATCTTTACCACCCAAGAATGCCAAACATTCTGTCATTTATCCAAGAGACCACCGTTGCCAACTTAAAGAACTGGGCTTACTTTTCTCAAAGGAAGTGTTAAAAAGGCTTTTCGCTGTGCAGAGATGTGTACAAATTCATGAGCGTAGAGACCAGACAACGGGGTGAACACGAGATCCGGGCCCCTGAGGAAACCCAAGGCTTGCTCAAGAAAGAAAATGCTCACATTTCAATTCGCTAAGAATAAGGTTATTTTTAAAATGGGATTGTCGGCCCCGTCGGAATATACTGTACTTAAACATGCAACATTGATGGCAGAAAGAAAGTATTACACACGTCATGAAATGGGGGTTTCGTGGACTGAAGCTTCTCAATACTCTTAATGGTGCTATCGTGTAGTCATGTCTTACCGTGTATAATTATGTTTTGAACCGCCTAGACTCAAACTTTCGAAAAAGAAACGAGTGTCTTCTTGGATGCCCCGTGTACAGCGTTGCTTGTTGTTGTTATTATTTATTGGCGTAACAGTACAGTACTGCAGGAAAACTGTATGTTGTAAGCGATAAGGATGGATGTGTTATGTCCGTTTGTTAACTGTGTCATAACCCCCCCCTCCCCGTCACTCTTTGTATCGCATATTGTAAGGTTATGCGTCAACCTGCACCTTTTTTTTTTATTGAAAACGTTTATTTTATTTTGTATGTTCAGAGGAATCTTTTTTTTATTCATATTCATTGACCCATTAAAGAATACTGTTTTGTATTAGACGCATTGTGGTTGTCGACAAGGTATGGTCCAGTACTCATCAACCTTTATCAAACCAAAACGTAGGTTGAGGATCCCTGCGCTATTCTGCGACTACGTCCGACTTCTGATTGTGTGAAATATTTATATAATACATATTCACATCAGCATGACAGTACAGTTGCTCATGAAAGCGCTGAAATGTGGCATGCATGTCCCTCCTTACCAACTCTAACACAGGCTCCTGTTTATGTCAGTGATTCTGACTCTCACCCAATGTTACAATCACACCAAGACCTGGGCCCTCTTTGACACGTAGGACCACACACTAACAGCCACAACTTGAACAGAAACAGGACAGCTTTTGCGCATTGTTCTAACGGACAACAGTGGAGGTATACGCCGCCAAAGGTAAGATTGCTAGACAGACAATGATATGTGAGTGAGTGGGAAAAACAATCCTATTTCTTTCCTCTCCCTCTACCGCAAAGCCGTGACCAAAAACTCCGTTTGCGTCGATGTCTGAGACGCGTAAAACCCACAACAAAACGAGTTAAACAATTGCGCTTGACAAAGGGAAAGTAAGTGAGGCGCTTTGAATTCAATCCGATGTCCTCACCCACGGCGTCAGAAAATCACAATAACATTCACCCGAATACCACCCCGTTGATGGCAACGGTGAGTGTATCTAGGCCTTGGCGAGCGACAGAGGTGCGGCGTGCGAGTCAGCACCCTGGCTGACACTCATGGCAACGCAACAAGTTCGCCCTGTCAACACCTATGACATGAGTGTGTCTGGACTCTCCATTTAGAAGCCCCAGCTAGACCCGGACTGGGCAGACGCCCGTGGCACCGTCCTCTGCGCTCTCGTCTTCTCTGGATCAAAGCCCGCCCCTGCCCCGGGTCCACGGCGGGGGGAGCACAGAGGGTGGAGGGAGGGGAGTAGAAGGGGTAGATGATAGAGACGGAAGGAGGGAGGACCGTCTGTGCGCTACTCGCGGTGCTGTCATGGAAAAAATATGTGAAAAGAGAGGAGAGTACGAGGGGTGAGGTGGAAGAGAAGGAGGGACTTTCCTCCCTCCCGTCACTCTCGGCTCACTCGCTGATTTACGACTGGTCAGCTGTGGGCACCGCGTTACTGTGTGAGTGTGTGCGTGTATGTGTGTGTGTGTGTGTGTGTGGGGGGGGAGTTAGGGCAGTGTGTGTGTCTCAGCTGTGGGTACTGGGTACTGTGTGTGTGTGTGTGTGTGTGTTCATTGATTTCCAAAGCAGACTTTTGCCTGGGAACAAAAAACACACCCTTACCCTGGCCTACATTCACTCACTGATACAGTGTTCACTCTCTCATTCTCTCTCTCTCTCTCTCTCTCTCTCTCTCTCTCTCACACACACACACACACACACACAAACACACACACTGCTATATGGAACCAATATCCTTACAGTAATTAAGTTCATGCAAAAAAGTGCTCACAATAAATACAGACACACACACTGTCCCAGCAGATGCACGGCATGTGGTGTGTGTGTGTGTGTGCGCGCATGTGTGTGTGTGTCTTTAACCCAAACAGCAGTAATGGTTTGGAATGCACTTTCATCAGCTGCTTTGCACACCAGTCAACTGAAAAATGTTCCCACAAAGAGAGGAGAGGAGGAGAGAGGAGAGGAGATAGGAGAGGGGAGGAGAGAGGAGGAGAGAGGAGGAGAGGATGAGAGAAGAGAGGGGAGGAGAGAAGCGAGGAGAGGAGAAGGTTCAATGTTAAGGACATTGTAACAATCAAATCGATGGTAACAACCACACCGGCCCAGGGCCTGGTTTTCTTCAGCACAGTTTGATATCCTCCCAAAGGTTTAATCCAGACCAGTAGCAGATATACAGTATATACATGCATTGACAAATAAATGCCTGCAGAAAATGCCTGCAGTCAGCAAAGGCGATTCAATGCGAACAGCACATAGGCTTTGCATAGTCACAGTAGGAAGGGCATGAAACTGATCAATCAAATGAAGCAGTCAGAGCCAAACAGAACCTTTTCTAAAGTCAACTATTTTATCTTTGACTGCATCTCAATTGAAAACTATACAATTATCCGTGCGCCTGGCGGCTATACTCTGAAGATCTCGTCTAAAAGGATATCGAGCGAAGGGTGTTGGGTTTCTCTCAGGAACAGCCTGCAGCTATTCCAGCACCTTCCTGTTCCTTCGTTCTCTTCTGTTCCTTCTTCTTCTTCTTCTACTCCTCCGTTGAAACATGGCGTCTGCGGGACACAATGTTGACACATGTTCCAGTGGGGATCAGGAGCAGCACGTCCTGATCTTGAGACGCAAGAACACTGCGACTGTAACTCGTCTCTGTGAAACTTTCTCGTATGAAACTAGAACAAATTAGCTGAGTTAAAACAGTACAGAAAAACAAGTTTAGGAGCATGAGTCAAATGGATTGGATCTTCATTATGTCAAAAATCATGCTTTTTTCAGTGAAAAACAATGCATTTTACTGGTAACATGAGTGGAGGAAACAAAACAGGTGGGTACTACAGTGTCCACTTGTCTAACTAATTCCAACTATATAGTTTATATTTAGTAAGCTACTTTTTAATCTAACCCGATAGGTTCCTTGCTCGTGTTGTCCACCAAAGTTATTTAAGAATATGGTAATGTGTTGGTTAAGAACATATTTTGATATATTTGGAGAAAGAGGGTGACAAAAATGAGGGATAGGCTTGTTTTCGGTACAATAGCACCCTCTATTGTTTAAAATCAGACATTACAATTAACCAAGAAACAAGAAACGCCATTAAGACATAGGAACTTCTACGCAATATTTTAAACGTTCTTGTTTGGAGACAATTCTAGTTGGGATATGCTCGTGTTTAATATATACACAATAAATACAGAACAAGAGGGACATGGCAAAAGCGGTGTTCCCTGACCGGGAATCGAACCCGGGCCGCGGCGGTGAGAGCGCCGAATCCTAACCACTAGACCACCAGGGAAGTTGTTAGCGAGGTGAAATTGCTTGTTGGTGAAGGTAATTAAAAATGACACGTAGTATCCAGAATACAGTTATATAGTCAGCATATAGTTACCTTCTAGCACTTTATCTGCAGACAAAGGAAGCAAGATTTTTATTATATTGGTATTTTCATGAAGAAACGGATTCCGTTTCAGTGACATATTAGCAACGCCCTTTTCTGTCACATACTTTGCCTGAATCAAATTTAACTTAGAACAAAACTCCAACATCATCTCCAACAGCATATTCAATATTTACTTATGTATCCACGCATGTATTTAAATGTGTTGGTGTTCAGTAAACGGGTCGAATAATGGGTCTGCTGCTATTATTACACTGGCATTTTAATAAGCAACCTAAATGGGGGTCCTAGTAAGGGTCCTCGGTCAACGTGGGAGACGCGAAGATGTACGCGCGGTGTTATTGTCGTCGTCTGTGTGGAACTCAATAAACTCACATGCTTTAGAAAACTGTAAACGTTTGTTTTTTTTCTATTAAATCTGTGATAACGCGGGAGTCATTACCATGATGCCAGGGGAGAATCATTCAAAAGCTGCTCGAATTGCTGCAGAAGCGACAGTGGGAGCCTGCCATAATTGCTCTGTTTTGCACGGAGTGAGTTCATACGTTTCATTTCAAAGCATCACTAAAGTGAACCTCCGACACTGAGAGGCGTTTGATTGACCACGCATCTGTCCTGATATGTTGATGTTTTTCTTGCCATTACAGAGTTTGAATGAATACGTAGCGACCCTCCTCACACTGAAAAAGAAGATCACTGACTCGGGGTCAGTCAACCGTACATTCGTTACACCCAACTGTCATTCAGCTTACATTTACATTTTACATTTACGTTCAGCTTCACACACCAGTTCATTGTTTGTTGTGAAAGTCGATTTCACAGTGACGTATCAGGGTCGCTTTAGCTTCTTTTCTCGGTGATACACGTTGAATAACTCTATATGTTACATATCTGAATGAAATGAATACAATTAAGATATGTGCTCATACTGTTGTAATGTAGACACAGTCATGTATACCTGGCCTATACGTTTACAAGATCCTATGACGATATATGAATGTGGCCATCAAATCATCATGTTTTTCTTTCACCCCACTATAGACAATTGCTGAGCGAATATCAAGACAAGTGCGATGATATCCTTTTTTATAATTGCTGTACGCACACACACACACACACAGTAAATATCAAACCTCTTTCTATGTTTTGGCAAAATGTATACAGTCTTGTGCCTTGACAGTTTATTACAGCTTCAAAGATCTCAAAGGTATGATAAAGTATTTGTGTTCACAATGTATTGACATGGTGTGTCTGTGTGCTTTGGGAAATCCAAATGTATCGCCTATATGAATGTCGTTTACGAACATGACGAAGATCGTTTAAAGATAAACTGACCATGCTTTGAGAAGCAATTCATGATAGCGTGCTGATTTATGTATGTGTTTTGTTTACAGTGAAGCGAGTAGGCGCAAAGAACAAGTGGAAGAGTTGCAGGCCAAACTGCTCACGCTGGAAAAGGAGAAATCATGCCAGGAGTCTGTGCGGACAGAATTGGAAGAAGCAAAGGTACAGCCATTATCAAATCCAGACATCCGTCACTCCCAGAGTTGGCTGCAGAAATGTTCCTTTCAGTTGATTGAAATGTATACCTCCCATGCATCCTCTGTTCATTAGTTCAACGTTACTTTTGAAATATGTGTTTTACGTTTTTTTGTATTAAACATTCCCAATATGGTTGCATCTATTGTGGTCTTATGCTGTGTATGCGCTAATAGCCATCTATGAAAATAATACTTTGCATTAAAGTTATGTATGCATATTATCCATGTTTAATTACATTGTTTTGTTCGTGTTCATGCTGTTGTGATAGAAATCTCTGAGGACTTACTCTCAGATGTCTGAAGAAATGGAGAGACTGAAGGAGACAAGCGTCCAAACAACGACAGAGTAGGACATGAGCGCTATCTCCAAGTAGCCAACAATTGTGCATACAGAGTCCTGTTTATTTTTTAATCTACCTTGTTTCTCGCTCACAGGAATGAGAGACTTCAACGTCAGCTTGCGGATATGGAAGGTATTTCATATGTCTTTTGGCTCATCGTACAGACATCAATTTCTAATGTTCCGTGTCATAATAGTTTGGCTAAATGTTATAATGGTATAGAAAAGTCTTTGCGTTTGTCCACTATTTTAAATGCACAGACAGGGAAGAAAAGCTGAATTTCGAGAATGCACAGCTCAGGAGAGAAAGAGCCTCGCTTGAAAATGATTTGCTGAAAACACAGGTAATCCAAAATATAAGTGTCCCAAATAAAGTGAAACTGCTTTTAATTCATTGTGCACTCCAAGTGTGTGGTAGAGTTTCCTTGAGTGTTGTTGGGTGCATAGACTCTGTATTATCCTAAGACTCTGCATATATCACCACAAGATACCTTAATCAGTTCTGTTCACAACCTTCCAGGCATCTTTGAAGACATCTCAGGCATTGGCAGCTAAGTTTGAAGAGATGAAAGAGGAGAATGTCAAAACTAAAACCATGTAAGTACTTAAAAAAGCCCCCTCCCAACTAGTTTGTCTCGTTGGAGGTACTTGTTATTCGCCCAGAAATGAATAAAATAATGCATGACATTTCTGTTCCTTTCAACAGTATTTGCAGCCTCAAAGATCAACTAAGACTATTTGAAGGTTGGTATTTGAGCTTCACTCACATCCCTCAGATTGAACTAGAGTGTTTCCTAACATTACCAATCCTAACCGCTGTTGTTTTTATCCGGTTCAGAATCTAATCACAAGCAGACACTTCACGTATCTGAACTTACAAGAGAAAAACGTCTACTGGAGAGAAACATGCATGACCTTCAGGTACTGTAATGGCTGATTCTCACAAAAATGTCTTTGTGAATATTCACTTTGGATTTCAGGGAATCATTACATTAAACACGTGTTGTGTATTTTGGGAGTTCAGCCATTGTTTTACAATGTTGCCTGATTAAATGGTGTGGTTGCATTTGTATTTCAGGTCAGACTGCTAAGATTGGAAAGAGAAATAAACATAGGTAAGATTCACACAATGCACTACTACTTAAGTACTTTACTGGTATTGTACTTTGGCAAATATGTACTTGATTCTGAAAGTATCAAACTCTGGAGTAGGCTAAACAAACATCTAAATAATGTAGGTTAAACACATAGGTCTAAGTACTAGGTCTTCATTTCTTTACATAAGTAGTGGATTGTAAGAGTGGAATTTGACATAATAACGTCTACCACCTGTCTTCTGTTTAGCCCAAACTAGCAGTCATAATGTGTGTAGATTATACATACATACATACTTACATATGTCCCATTTCTGTTTCCTTGACAGTCGCTCTTTGTCCTCAGAGTTTTAATTCTTGCTTCTGTTTTTCTTTCAGAATATAGGAGTGTGTCAACTCAAGCTAGTGGAGCGCAAGAGCCCAAAGTGGATAAAGGTATGCATTTAGTCCAGCCGCCCGCGGATGAATGTCGGGTACGCACCTAAATATACCGGTTATTACAGGTCGAGTTTTCAAGATAAGAGTTTGAGTTCAAAATAAAAACGTGTGTGTGTGTGTGTGTGTAGCCTCACCCAGCCCTACTCTGTGTGCTTTCCATGAATACATTTACTGGACTGCTGGCACTATTTAGCACCACTGCTGCTAGCTAGATTACTACTGGCCTGATTCGCCTGAATGTTATCAGTTAGAAGAAGCTATATATAAGCTTATGGTTAGTAGCCTACACTGAATTTGATTGGTTTTGTCAGAGAAATGCAGAAAATAATCCTTTTCTTTTCTGCAGTATTTAGTCAGTAAAAGTATCCTTTTACTGACTAAAGGGAGAAACCCAAAGCTTTGTTTCCAGCTTTGTTTCACATCCATGTGAAATTAACGTGGGTATTTACATAACTTAATTTGAACTTCAGTCCAGTAATCAATCCGGTGTCAGTGACAATGAAAGTCAGACTGCATGATGCAGAAGGTAGCCAAAGTTTCAGAAATATAAAACAAAATTGACACTTGTATTTGGCATACTTGTGGGTTGGGGCACTGATTCAGCGTCAGACCGTATCCACTGCATTGGTCTGTTCAAGTTCATTGTTTTTGGATTCCTGGGGGGTTCTGAAGATGCTGCTTTGTGTGTTCTACAGAAATGTTCCGTCGGCTACTGGAGGATCTGTGGACTTGTGTGGAACCTCAGACACAGCAGTCAGCCACTACTTTACATTTGGCAGGTAATCCGTCGTTTATGTTAAGCTGAAAGCCTTCAAAGTTTAAAAGTTTCCTTACAAGCATCTGGTGATTTCTGAGCCTCTCAGTGAGCAAACTATGTGTTGACAACAAATCAGTCCCTCTCTTCCCTTTTTAATAATTTCAGAGGCAGGTGCCAATCAAGTCTCCCCCTCGCCTAGACGCAGATCGCAGCAACATTCGGTCAAGTGTGACCGGCCCCATGCGGGTCCGCCCAGGGTGTTTAAGCCCCACCAGTACACCATCCGATCTCACACCTCTTCTTCACCAACGACGGCCACTTCCACTGCACCACAAGCTGCCCAGTGTCTAACCTCGCCACACCGTGTGCGAAGCAAAAAGCAAACAGACTCTCCTGCCAAGCGAAACGGGCTCTCTAAAGCACAACACAAAGGGGAAAAGTCCAACGTGGCTGACGACAAAGTAGACAGTCTACCGCATCAGCAAGCCTGTGAGATGACAGACTTCGAGGACATCGAGGAGTACTTTAAGCCTCTACCTGCCTGCATATCCCCAATTGTGGACATGGTAACAATTGGATTTTGCTTACGTGTTTAGTGCACTTGATAGCCATTATGTAAGGGGGGGGGGGGGG
>OMKP01072104.1:19230-32261 GCA_900302375.1 Bathygadus melanobranchus
CTCACCCCTGTTCAACAGCCCCTCGCCCAGCGGTGTCCCGTCCTCGCCGCTTCAGTTTGGCTCCGCCACCCCGAAGCACGCCGTGCCGGTGCCTGGCCGCCTGCCGCCGCCGTCGGCCACCGTGAGCTCCCCCTCCTGCTCGTCCTCCAGCCCCTCCCAGGACAACTCCATGAGGATCCTGGACACCATGTACCCGGAAATGTCTGCGCGCGCCAGGACACTGAGCATCCTCCGGGGCAACGTGAGCCTCGGTGTCTCCTCCTCGGAGGCGGGCTCCGCCGCCCGTGCGGCCGTTCTCGGTCAGATGTCCGGCTTCAAAACCGTCAACTCCTCTTCCACCGCCTTCACCAAGGCCAAGCTGAAAGGGCTGAAGAGGCCCGCAGGCGATTTGCCCCAACCCAAAAGTGCAAAATGCCTCCGGCTGGATGGTTGTTCACGTCGGTCCACTCTATCCAGTGCCTCGCCCGGTCTGGAGGATACCGCTTCACGTGACCGGTTGTCACTGCCGCAGGCACATCAAGATAACGTCAACTCTCCATCTGCAGAAGGGGAAGCGCCTGGGGTGAGAGTGTCGATAGCCAACTCCCTGGAGAAAATTGCATTGCGGTGTTTTGACCTCTTGCCAGTAATCAAAAGCCACCTGCATGTGGGAAACCTGTCCAAAAAACCTGTGCTGAGGGATGAGGAGAAGGAAGTCATCGCTGAGTTCTCTCGAAGCAAATGGGTTAGTCTGCCTGACTTCACTGCTCATCTGTAACCACATCTGGTTCACAGTGTTTTATTATTTATTTTAAGAAGTGAGGGTTCTGTTGTGTATTGTTTACATCCTTGACCTAGATAGGTGGACGGGTAGGAGTAGATTTAAATGCAGAGCCATAGAGAGCCAAATAACAATATCAGAGCAAAGCAGAGGAGGGGAATATGGTGAAGAAATCTCATCAAATCAGTGAAGGAGTGTGTGTGTGCTGTGTTTCTGGGGTGAGGTATGGTTCTTTCTTTCTTTCTGAATTTCTTTCACGTTTGCTCTCAAGTTTACAGCAGACGAAATGCTTACTGCAATCGTGGCCAAGCTGAAGACGGAGAGGTCAGCGCTCAGCGGAGAGCACATGCAGGCCCTATGCAGGGTGTACGCAGGGATCTGTCGACAGAGGAGGGACTGGGAGAGAGCTCATATCCTGGCCTACAGCATCCTCACGGAAGGTAAAGCATGTTGATTTTATTTCCTGCACAAGCATTGCTCACTGAATAAGTCACCACCCTCGAAGCCTTGTAAAGACTGTGGAAGTTGAATGTTTTAGATGTGCTTTTTCTTTGGGATGTGCTTTCAGATTTCCAAGATGCTTCCAAGCTGATCCTGTTTATAGTGACAACATGGCCCTGTGTCCTTTCGCACAAGGGTCAACTCTGCCAGGCCATACATGCCGTCACCAAATTAAAGGCGCAAGGAGATGTCCTCAACTGCCTTTCGGCTTATCTTGACTGGGATAAGGTAAAGTTACCATTTCCACAAAAATCTTTATTTTATCGCAATTGACCCCCGCTCGTGCACCTATGTGTGTGTTAAATGAGTTTACAATATATATTGTTTTTCATTATGTAAATTAATATGTAAATGGATCATTTATCTATTTAAATATGTTTAATCCAAGTGATTTGGCAGTCCTATGTGGATAGTTCACAGCAGAGGGATTTAGTGTGCACGGAGAACAGCAGGTGCCTTAAGAAATTGCCCTGCGGGACACCAGAGTTAACCAGAGACTGCATCGGTGATTAGAGTCTTCTTTGTGTGTGTGTGTGTGTGTTTACAGAGTCCTCCCTGTGATGTGGAGCAGCTAATCTCCAGAACGCTGTCGGAGGTCCGCAGTGGGGCGAGCCTCTCTTTCACAAACCACAAGCGTCACGGGGACGACTTGAGTAACGAGGCATGGGAGCACGTCTTCACACTGGTCCTTCTGTGCACGCACAAGAAGTGGAAGTGGACCTATGAGAGAGTACTGGAGTGAGTAGATACGTCTCGTAAACAATCTTTTTTTTCTAGCAATTTCAAGAGAATCAACCAAGTAGGACTGGGCTTTTACATATGGCAAATTTCACATGCTAACGATAAATATGATATGATCTAAATGTAAATATGATTATGAATTAAAAATACAATTTTAAACAGTCTAACTGAGGGTCATTACATTAAAGTATAGTTTAAAGTATGATATCGGACTAAAACTAGTTTTCCTTTCTCGCTGACTTTTAAAACATCATACATGATCATTTTCAAGGGGATATCGTCGGATCTCATCGGATTTAATTTATACTATAAAACTGGGTATCACGATAAGTCGATATCTTCATCTTCATGACGATAAACGATAATATTGAATTATTGCCCCGCCCTACAACCAAGTGATTCACAACAAGCCTGATCATATTGTTTGTTTGCAGACAAGAGCTATGGCCGCTGATGAACAGTTGGGTGACTCAACCCAATAATCAACCGAAACTCATCTCTGATATCACAGTCTCCACGGTCCTCAGACTCATCGGTCAGTCATACCTTCTTTTTTTAATCCACTTGTTTTGTGTTTTTCTTTTCTATGTACTAAAACACAATTTCAAATTTTGCATTTGCTGCTTTGTAAATGACGAGTATCAACTCATCACCGTAAAGCGATCGTCATCAAGTGTGTCTCGTTGTCTCTTTCTTCATTTAGGACGATTAGCCCAACAAGGAATCAAGGAGAAATGTGTTCCATCGGTGATGACTGTCGTCAATGTCATCAATATTTTTGTTCGACACTGCAACGCTGAAGGTACGGGACATTAAATACTTCAAGCAGCCCTGTCTGCTTAAAGCATTACTGTAGTAGGCCTACTACAGTTAACATGGTTAATATCCTGTAAGTTAAGTTAGTTTAGTTTTCAGAATGAGGGGTTCTGAGGAGGAGGCTCAATGCTGCTCTAATTAGAGGCAGGATGAAGGAGAAGCAAATATGAAGGAAAAAAATACATTGCTAACAAAAAACACATTTTTGCTGTAATAGGGTTGCCTAATAGGGTTGTTTTACTTCATAATGGCAGTTAGAATTAGGTAGTTGAGGCTTTCTCTATCCACGCAATGTTATGACCTTTTCCCCTGGTAACTCCACGGCAAAGGAACATAGACTCATCAGATTGAGGCCAAAATGTGTCTTCCCCTCGGTCAGAGAAATCTCTGCAGGGAACTGGTATCAGTGTCAGGGGCACACAGGGCATTCACTCCTCTCCTTTGTAGTTGTACAGTATTGTAGGACTACATCGCTGGGGCGTGGAGGAATCCCTCAGCTGGATTTAAGCTAATTTTCACATTTTATGGGAGGCGACTTGAGACCTGTAGTGGAATCTTCAGTTGCCTATGCCCGTGTATGAGAGACAAAGTCATAGAAACCTTGGTCAAGAAGACACTTGCATATGTTTTGCATTCATTAAATTGCAGGATTATTTGGAACTATTAGATGCCCTCCCAGCTGCTTTGCCTATTGTTCCTTTACTATTGGTTTCGGTTGTACGTTGTTCGTTTTGGGCGAGATATCTTCGGTTGCTGGTTCTGCCGGGTGAGGCTGTTTAAACCAGCCACCAACCACACACACACACCACAAATAGATGCTTAAAATAATGGATGGCTGACTAGAGGCTGAATAAATAACAGATGAGTGTCACGATGATTGCAACACCCATACAGGCGTGCCGTGGGAGGTTCAGCTCGCGGCCGTGTACTGCATCTACGACCTGTCTCCTAGCAACCCGAAGCAAGCGCTGGACGCCCTGGCAGCGTGGAGGGGAGAGGCGAGCCACAGTGTCCCACCGGCCGTCACCAGCTGTCTCAACCAGATAGCGGCCGTCTGCAGACAGAGCAACAGTTCATAGAAAAGGCACCAGGATGTGCACTGACTACTGCAAAATGTCCTAGCGGAAGGTAGCTGTTAAAGGGCTGTTCAGTGATCCTTTACAATAAAGTTTTGCTTAGTATAGCTGCTACACAATGGTAAATGCAGAAAAAAAGGAGTATGAAATAGCATACAGGCAAGTTGAAGCACTGACAAGTACAGCATCTATACAATTTGAGGATTGAACATTAAAAAAGTGACGCGAACCATTCACAAACAAATAATCGTACATTTTGCACGACGTCTTAAGTGTGTACAAACACACGAGTGTTTCACAGACATATACACACTACATACTCACATACTGAGCTGAAGTGCTCCGCCAGGCATGAGTTGACACTTCCAATCAAAGGAAAGTTAACCTCGCGTTTCGCTTGCCGTCAGGGGAAAGTTAAGGACGACGCTTGCATGTGAACACTTTGAAAGTCAAAACAGTTCAGCCTTTGTCCATGGTGTCTGGCGCTTGATCGTCTTAAATTATCTTGTCAATATAATCGTGTAATATTTTTTTATTGTCTTTTACATCTTTTTTGTGTTTCTCTTGTTATTACGTGTGACTAAGTGGACGGTCTTGACTTGTTGAATTCAGCAGACACCATGCAGGCCTCTTTAGAGTGGGTTGTTTTCCTCAGGTAATTTCAAAGTACTTTGTACTTAAGTACAACTATGAATAAAAACAAGTGTATATTTTGTACATATGTAGTATAGTTAAAAGTTAAGATATCATTTTATATTTTCACATTAAAACAATAAACTTTGTTTTGTGTATTATTCTGACCAAATAGTTGGCTACATAATCAAACAATTTACATCACATTTAGTAATTTACATTTAGTCGTAAGTGGTATCTTAACTGGCATTTAGTAATTTACATTTAGTCGTAAGTGGTATCTTAACTGGAATTGGTACGCATGCAACATGACAATAATACTCATGAAAACCCTGAACGTCAGGATCTGCTCAACGAATCTAGTATTGTGTGCGGGGGGTGGGGGTTAATGTATAACTCCATCGGGTAGTGCATTGGAACGGTGACATTTATATGTGACGTCCCAGGACCAATGGCAGAGGGGGATCGCTCCCGTCGCCTTGTGAAAAGGGGGTGTGTTCAAAGGTTTAAATCCCACGCACATGCGCCGTAGAGCGTCCTATTGGCTGGGTGCGCCATATTGGTTTACAGGGGAGTGGAGGAGTTGGGGCGAGCTGCGTTCAAATCAAGCCGATAGCTGGACATGAAGCGTTTCGAGGGCAAGTAAATCAACGCGGTAGGTCTGCTCACACAAAGTGCTCGCTGGTCACTTTGCCCCGTAGTTTCTGTCGGTGTGTTTCTTGTCATATATCAAGTTCAATGGATCCCAGGACGGCTTGGATCCAGCCGGAGCAGAAGGGACCTGCCAGTTCCTTGTGGATGCACATTTGGGAAACGTCTCAGGGATTTCGCGCAAACTCCGGCGTGAACAACCTCCACCGCGACTATCGGACGGTAAACGGAAACTCGTCGGCCTCCAACAGTGAGTTTTGTAAAAACGTACCCCCGCCAGGAGTTGTAATTGGGAAACTGGCGAAGCAAGGCGGCGAGGGGGAGAGAAGTATTGGCCAAAAAATCTCATTGTCGCCGTCTTCCTCGTCCCTGGACTCCGAGGCCGAGGGGTCCTCGCCCTCCAACTCGTCTCTGCAAATCGACAATCTTAACTTGGCGGAGGAGGCCAATCAGTTTTTACACTACGGCGAACACGAGTTCAACGTGAACAATCTTAGACAGCAACATCTTCCTCCGCCTTTTAACAATGTTCAGCAGCTGCAGCAGCAGCAGCAGCAGCAGCAGCATCATCATCATCGTCGCAGCATGCATCTGTCCGGCAGCCACACCCCCACGGGAATTAAAAACCACCACGCCAATAAGCACCACCAACATTCCTCTGGGCGCAGGAGGCATCTTAATAGGGCCAACACGTTTCATGGACTCAACCAGTTCCTGTCCAGCAGCTGTAATGGGAACTACACGGATTCATGCAGCTTATGGAAGACCAGGCGGTACAGCCCGGGTATAAACGGGTAAGGCCACGCTGCACGTAAGTGTGTGAGTGAGAGTGATTGCTTGCGAAGAGCCTTGTTGGGTTGGGTTTGGCCTAATGTGTTCACCGGTGTAAGCTTGTCTGTGTACTGGGCACGTTCAATTATTGACCTTACTGATGTGCAAGTAAGTAAAGTGGGGGATACTGGATAGGCAAATGTTCTGTATCCCCATGCATGTCCATGTCGACTTGTCTTTTTTCAAATGCATTTTAACACTGGATAATGGCTTGTCATCCCTTGCTCTTTTTCAGCCTTCACGAGGAGATAGTGGACTTTTTCAACTTCATGTCACCGCGCCCAGAGGAAGAGGCAATGAGACGAAATGTGGTGAATAAAATTGAAGGAGTCATCAAGGACTTGTGGCCCACGTCCCGAGTGAGTGTCATTAGGCAGGCTTCCTACCAGAAACCTTGGCTCCTATTCAGATCCACGTCAGATGGCTAGTGCTCTGTGCTTTAGGCGTTTTTTTTCCTTTTATTCTGAATAAAACCACTGCTCAATCATTGAGTCGTTGCCTGTTGAAGGGACTTGTAAATGTATACATAGTATTACATGATTAGTCAAATGCATAGAAGGCTAGATCCTCCAGTAACCAGCAGGTCTTTGACTGTTTTACAAGTTAGTTTGCTACCTCTTAATTGCATTTCCCTGGAGTCCCCCATTCATGAAAATATAAAACTTATCTGCCTGTGTTTATGGTGACAAACCCCCCAATATTGCACCTCTACAGACAGCTTGGTTCTCTTTGCATTGGCATGCCTTTCCCAAAAAATCAACGTGTCATATGAGCATCTTTCTGACTGTAAAGTGGAACACTTTTGAACACTTCCACTTTACAGTCAGAAAGATGCTCATGACCAAACCAAACCTCAAACCTAATGACCACGTGTCAATTCATATTATCTCAAGGCGAGCAAGGACACTTTAAAACATTTAGGTTACAACTAGGGATGGACAATATCTATATCGGATCCGGTAACTTATCCCCAACCATCTCGTCCTGAGCAGAGCCACGTGGTGTGGGTGTTGTTGATTAGGGAGCAAAACAGCAAACAACCTCGCTGGTTTGGATGTTTTTCAGTCTCATGAGAAGATAGCGTGGTTGCTGTACAGGCTGCGATACATGTTCAGCTAGGGTTCCAAGAGGAGGGGAAAACATCTACTTGTTTTAACAACAATGATGTATTAATATGAAGCAGTTAGTGCAGTGGGACCTACTCAACGGGCATTTGAAAACCGCCGTTTTGAGAGGTGACCCAAAGGCTAAAGCAGTTAATTATAAAATCGCCAAATGGGGATGTCAGTCGGTTATCCTATGAGAAGCATGTGGTTATCTTTTCGGTTTAAAAAAAAAAAAGAATTCATAACCACGCATCTCTACTTGGAACCAGTCCCTTTCTCTGTCAGTGTTCTCAGTCAAGGATCCCTCGTCTTGCCGTAGTGAATGAGCTGAAGTGTTTAACAGGGTTCAGAGTATCTGTGTTTTTGAGATTCTCTCATGACATGCTTGTTTAAAGATTGGAACACTAGTGTGCTTGTTTTGTAGTTGTTCAGAAACTAAGTATTGGGCCTCAGTTGCTCTTATGTGAAGTTCTCGTGTGTGTTTGTTTGTGTGTGTGTGTGTGTGTACATTTATAGGCCTCTGTTCAGCCATCCACTTGGCTGTCCACGCATGTAAGCCTGGTTTACGTTAAAGAGCCAAACACTGCAGACCCTATGTAAACACCACTCCATGAAAACGTGCATGGGAATTAAGTGTTTTCTTTTTATAGGACAAAGTCCCCCTTTTTTTAATATTTGAACTTTCATTTTGAATATTATTTCCTTGTTTACAGGTTCTCAGTACATTGTAAGTACTGTTTACTATTTGACCCTTCTGTATACTTGCATTCTTTGGTGGAATTCCAGGTTTCCATACATGACGAGAATAGTTAAAGGTGCTATTGATAACATCTTTATGTAGATTAATAATACAAAAATAATCATACATCCAGAGCTTTTGGAAAGGTGTGGAATAAAATGATGATGATGATGATGATTGTAATGGTGAATTCATCATTTGAAACATTTGGATGGCCCTAAATGAATGTTTTATTTTTAAGTTCAGACATTTGGTTCCTGCTTCTACCAAGGCTTAGGAGTCAATAGTATAACAAAGTCGCCAGCGATCAAGAGTCCTTACATGAATCTTGAAACAACGCTGCACAAAGTAACCTAAATCTATAGCTAATGTTTAGCTACATGTTGCAAAATGACTTTATTGCTGTACCACGAATTAATCGTCACTTGACATGACTCTGTCTGTCTCACTCCAGTAGACTGAGCTATGCAGGATGTGCAATGAACTGGCAACCACTGGGATGGGGAGTGCGACATCTAGTGGCTGAATGTTATGAATCTTATCCATAGCACCTTTAATTCATTCAAGCGTTCCTCATTTCCGGACAGCTGTGTGCCTTATTCCAGGGACTCTACTTTGTGTGGCTGGGATATCTCTTGCTTATGCTGCTACTGGATGAAACAATTGACTTTTAAGTCAATTGTGTAGCTTGAATTAAAATGACAGTATGTATTATGTTTGCATTATAGGTGGAGATATTTGGCAGCTTTAGCACTGGTCTCTACCTCCCAACTAGGTAAGTTTGTTGCAGTGTCCACCAGCTTTTTATGAAACATTGTTTGCAATCAGTCAGAATTGATAGTTTGTGTTCAATGAAGGTTATTTGGTTGACTTTAGAACGGGTCTGTTGGCCATTTGCACAATCATGTATCTAAACCTCTGACGTCCTTGCATTAACCCAATAGTAAATTGAACAGGGCAAGCCGGTCTGCCTGTGTGAGTATCTATATTGTTGTTTTTCTCTTTCCAGTGACATTGACTTGGTGGTCTTTGGTAAGTGGGACAGTCCCCCGCTCCAGGAGCTTGAACAGGCCCTCAGAAAACGCAACATCAACGGGCCGCACCCCATCAAGGTCTTGGACAAAGCTACGGTCAGTCATGCTCTTCTTTCTCTGCATGTGGCCTGTCTTTCCAAACCGCATGCAACCTCCCGTGTGGAGGAGCTGGCCGGCGTGTCTCAGAGCAGTCCAGTCAAAGCAATTTTCCAGGTGAAAGTTTGACCCAATGAAACGAAGCCATATGAGCTGTTCATTACCGCAGTGGTGAACCATGGGCTCCCTCGGAACACTGGTGTAGACCGGAGTTTTAGTAGTTTACGTCATCACATATTTGCGGGATTAAAACGCCGCCACTCGGTCAGTACAAAAATGTACAGAGGACCACACGGTGTGTGGCCAACGTTTGCGTCAGTTGTGGGCAGAGCAGTGTTTGCTCCTGGTGGCCAACTGACTCTGAACACGACGATGGCAACGTGACTCGTGTATACACGAATCACAAAGTTCCTGCCTGGCAGTTGGACGTCCAGCACATTTTTCGCCGTGCACCGTGTTAGGATTTATGTTGTTTCACTACTACTTCTTATAACATTGATTGAATGTGAGTCTAAACACTGCTCTCACGGTGCGATCTTCCTCTACGGAATGGTGTGATTTATTGGTACACATTAAGTGTCCCTGGACGGTGGGGTTTTTGGTAGACCTATATAGTCGTAATCAATCAGACCTCACCATGCTGTTTCCATTGCATGTCAAGTCAAACAGCCCTTAGAAACACTCGTCTGCTACTGCACCCTAACTGACAGAAATGACCCCTGGTCTGTTATTATGATTTGCTCGGGATATCGACATTGTCACTTTCGCCTAGAAGACGCTCAGTTATTTTAATAGTTTTGCGTTGTTTTTGTTTCCCTCATGGCCTCGCTGTCAGGTACCGATCATCAAGCTGACAGATCACGAGACGGAGGTGAAGGTGGACATCAGCTTCAACGTGGAGACTGCAGTTAGGGCCGCGCAGCTCATCAAGGGCTACCTCAAAGTAAGCCCCTTCATACGATGCGACATTCTGGTTTTTCCATTTGGTATCCAACTCGACTCCTGTACAAAGTGGTCTCATCTTGGGGTCATTTGCCTTCTTTGCTTTTTCCCACAGCGGTACACTGTCCTCCCACCCTTGATCTTTGTGTTGAAGCAGTTCCTCCTCCAGAGGGATCTGAATGAAGTGTTTACTGGAGGCATCAGCTCTTATAGCCTCATACTGATGGCCATCAGCTTCCTACAGGTATAGAACCAGGCGTTCATCGACCACATCTTGTACAGCAAGTAATCAAAGAAGACACGAGGCCAGAACTAAGTCCAACGCCTTGATATTGACTTTTCAGAATACCACATTCCATGTATTCATCAATATTAATTTAAGAAATCTTGGTACTGCATATTGCATACCATTTTAGTGGAATACACAAACGATATTGAAAGGGGTAAATGGATTGCATTTATATAGCGCTTTTATCCAAAGCACTTTACATTGCCTCACATTCACCCATTCATATACAGACTGTGTCAACCATGCAAGGCAACAATCAGCTCACTGGGAGCAGTTAGTGATAGGGACACCACAACACTTAGCTAGGCGGAGCCGGGGAGCGAACCAGCAACCTTCCAGTTGCCAGACAACCACTCTGCCTTCTGATCCACCGCTGCCCCCTATTGGTTAATAACAGATGGATTGGATTAATGGATAATTGGTTTGGTTATCAAATTGAAGTTCTTCTTACCAAAAATAAAAGATAATTTAAATCTTATTGGAATGTCAATTTGTTCACCGCCCGTTTCTGCCAGTTGCACCCGCGAATCGACACGCGTCGGCCCAACATCAACCTGGGCATCCTGCTGATAGAGTTCTTTGAGCTGTACGGCCGCGGCTTCAACTACCTGAAGATGGCCATCCGCGTGAAGAACGGAGGCACTTACCTGTCCAAGGATGAGCTGATCCGCTCCATGGGCAACGGCAACAGACCCTCCATGCTCTGCATAGAGGACCCGGTGCAACCAGGTGAGAAGGACGCGAGACGTGGTTTTACTCTTGAGCGGTTCACAATATGGCCGCGGTATTGTGCCAACAAGTTGATTTACATGGTGCGTCTCAGTGAAAGATGGATTGGTTGGGTAGGGAGTGTGCCTGGTTTCAGTGGTTGCAGATAGGGCTGGGCGATATGGCTGTATCCCAATGTAGGTAATTTAATATCTCAATAACTATGTGTCACGATATAGCACGTTTCCTGGTAATTCAATAGTCTGTATATAAAATAACCCCATGGTAAAGCCTATTTGAGTATACTCCTGTGTGAATTTTTAAATATTTGACAAATGAAACTGAGTCTGCCAAATGCTCTAAATGTAAATGTATTTTCTCATTTTATGAAGAACTTTAGTTCTTTAGTTAAATGTAACTTTATTTAAATAATAGAACAGTCCGGTACATTCCGAAAATTGCGTCACTTAACTGTAACGCAGCCTTTAAAACCAGGAAAATACAACGCAACATCTCGTCTCATGTCACAGTATCGACCGAACATCAATCGATTGCCCTAGATGCAGCTACTGAAGTGTTTTTGCTTGTGATCGTTCCTTCAACCGTTGCCTTTGAAACCTCTCAAGAGTATTGGAGTCCCAACATTCAGATTTGGAGCATGATTTTGACTCTGTGATTTTTGAACCTGGTCTCGGCAGATAACGACGTGGGCCGCAGTTCGTACGGCGTCCTACAGGTCAAGCAGGTGTTTGACTTTGCCTACATGGTGTTGAGCCACGGCGTGTCTCCCCTGGCATGCGCGTACCCCAACAAAGACTACGACAGGTCTGTACCCTTCTGGTCTCCCTGAGGGGGCAGCGCAAGGTCTTGCTGAATTTCTGACGGTCAATGACCCGGCCGACGTCTTGTCCTCTCTCCTCTTGCAGTACGTTGGGGCGTATCATCAAGGTGAGCCCGGAGGTGTTGGCCTACCGGGACTGGACCATCAAGAAATGGGGTGCCAAGCAGTACGCGAAACTGGAAAGCCATGGTAATGCTGTGTTGTCTATTGGGTTGGGTTGTCACGTTGGACCTGTAATCATAGTTAATATAAATGGTAAATGGATTGCAATGGGCTTGTGAAGAACACGTGTCGGCCAGGGCATATCTGCAGCGCTACAGTACTTCATTTATAATGCTGTTCAGCCCTAGTGTGATCTGCAAATCCAAACATTTGAATGTCCTTCTGGATTATATTACAATTTCAAATGATATGCTGCTTTTAAAGAAAAACATATTTATTTAAAATTGTATATTGACTGGACAATGTTATGTACAAGAAAATGAACCAAAGGATCAGTCAGCACTGTGCAAAAGGGGAAATAGTGTAGCCCCAACACAGATTAATGTTTAATTTAAACAGCGACCTGTTGTCCATTAACTACACATGTATTCTGTAGGTATCGAGAGCTGCGAGGAGGACCTTGCTCGGTTAATGTTGGCTTCCATGGACGACCAGCGGGACTCTTCGTCCCCCACCAGCTCAGACTCTCCCTCACCCTCCCCGGTCTCCCTGCCCAGTCCCCAGCACCACTCGTCCTCCTCGTCCTCCTCCGCCTGCTCCCTCTCCTCCTTCTCCGGAAGTGACGTCGTAAGGACCGCAGATGTTTGCTCCGCAAGAGCGCACTCTCTCTAAGCATTTTTAGAAATGTAAATCTGTTCCACAGAATGTTGTCAGTGGAAGACGGCGCACTGGGTCGATGGTCTCTCCCTGGAACAGAGGGTGTGTGTGTGTGTGTGTGCCTTCTGGCGTAAAATTGCCACTGGGAATTGTTCATTTGAGGACGTGAGGGGTTCTATCACCACTCAGATGTGTTCTCCAGTTAATTCGTACCACTGTTTCCACACAGCCATGATTACAGAAGTCGTCTGCTTTTCGGACTGTTAAATGAAACTCTTTTATACGGGTTGTGTCCAACGGGCCGTGGCCACTATAACTATATAAAGGCTTTTTTCTTTTTCTTTTTTAATGCAGTCTAGCATTTTCATCACCAGTAACTGCTAATCCACTCACAGGCCTCCATTTTGTCTGGATATCGTATGTGTTGTCAGCGCTAATGTGTTTGTTT
>OMKP01072378.1:1973-16103 GCA_900302375.1 Bathygadus melanobranchus
CACACACACACACACACACACACATACATAAACACACATACTTACTTGCACCACTTGTGCAATCACTCTTGCGTAACTCATTTAATATCCCCCCAAAATAACTAAAAAAAGAACAAAAATAAAAGGTAGCAAAGAACAAACTTAGGCCGGTGAAGGAGGATTGATCTGCTACTTGTGAGCCCAGTGTGAGCTCCTCCTCCACACTCTCAACATTTCATTTATTCATTTGACAGCGGACAAATGACACAGCCAGGGAACTCTGCGAGCGTCGGCCGAGCATCCAAATGGGGTGTAAATGCATTAATTATTGACGAGGAGACGACCACAGCCGGCGTGCGGTGGCCGGTGGGTTAGTGGATTAGTGGGTTAGTAAGTTGGCTGGTCAACTACTCGGTTGGGTGGTCGGTCGGTTGGTTGACTAGTTGATTCAAAGTGTGAATGGGTACACCGTGAGTTAGATGATATTCCATCTATTTGAATATCTCCCCGGTGCTCTGCGGTGCACTGCTTATTCTGCTTGACTGGGCTGAATGGAAAACAGCAGAAGGAAAATCAAAGCAGTGCAATTATAAAGAAAATGGTTGTGTTGGTCTAAGTGTGCTATCTTGTTTGTTCCTAGGTCTTGACCTGTTTTTTTGTTGTTGTTTTTGTGTGTGTGGAGGGCGGGTGGGTGATGATGATTATTTCCATTTTAGTAGTGAAACTACTTGTTTAAAGTTTAATATCAATGACTTCCAAAACTAATTATAAAATAGCTCTCAATGTGGCAGTTTGTGATGGATGTGCGATGTCGTGCCGTGAGGGGTCAAGTCTTAATATAAAAATAATGTCCCTAGATGACTTCTGTTGAGTACAGGCTGAGAGACCTGAACAGAAAACATAACGCTGACCAACAACAATCACTTGGTGACTCATACTATTCGGAGTTCACGGCTTCTTATTAAAAGACTAATAAAGCTTGATTTTATTATTTAAATAGTTAATTATAGAATTGATAAAATGAGGCTGCTTGGTGGAAGGCCATTAAATCCGTATTTATAGACACACATGCAAATAGAACATTCATAAAGTGCACGCATCGAAAAAGAAGGACCTTTTAAAGCTATTCCAAAGCATTGCCCCCCCCGCCGCCCCCCCACCTCACTGTGTGTAGACACAGTGTAGTCTTACACAACCAGCTCCAAAATAATACAACCCTGTCATTTCCAGCTAAAAAGTAGCTAGGGTCAAGGCACTTTTCACCTGAAAGTCACTGCACAAACTGGAATTGTCGCAATGCCATTCTCTGTTCGCCCAGACAAACAAGCAGTGTATTGATCCAAGGGGATTCTCTTAACCTCTGTGGCCCGTCCTTATGAGTGCCGCAGGTGATGTCTTTGGAATGGAGGGGTAAATAGACATTGGGTAAATAAAACACCTTGGTCAACACAGCCATTTCACCCATTAACCCGAAGCAAAGGCTTGGCCATTCTTTGAGATTAGACAGCGAGGTGCATGGGATAGGGCAAACCTGTAACTAGGCAAATGTACAGAGCAGGGTCACTGGGAGAGGTCACGAGGGGTCGGGTTTCAAATAGCTGTGGATCAGACTGTGAATACCAGGGGATAGCTTCCATTGGGCCACACAGATTACAAAATGGAGGTGTTTTAAAGGCCATTTAAAGAGCTATGAAAACAGCAGTAGCAACAGAAAAAACTCATCTTTATTGAAATAATCTGATGCATGAATTGGAGGTGTTTGGTGTGATGAATATGAAGGTTGTTAAATGAAGTGTAAAATCTGAACACACTATAAAACAGACTGGCAACGTAATAGTGAGTAATAAAAAATGTTATTCATTCCAAATTGCCACACTTCTGTTTAAGACAGTAGGCCCTTTTCTTTTTTTAAAACTTGCCTTGAGCACATGGCCAGCTAAAAGTTTGTTCCTGACCAAAATCCACCCGAGGTCGGAGGTGAAGGTCAGGGGTCGCGGAGGCGTGGCCTGAGTGCCGGAGATGCCCCCCCCCCCAGGTTTACACAAGTGTAAAAAGAGTCCATTCACTGCGGTTGTATGGACAGAGTTTGACAAAGATCCACTGTGTGGGGCCCTACCTACCCCCCACTTCATCTCTTCCATAAGCCATGCCTGCACTGGACACCAGACAATAGCAGACTATATATTTTTTATTTTGGTTTGATGAGCCATGTACACGTTTCACTGTGTCTCAACATTCTAATATCAATATTTCCCAGCGTCGCCCCGATTCTCCAAGTGCCCTTTTCTTGGCAACCTTTTTTGAAACCTATAAACGAAAACAAAGACAAAATAGATCGATGCCGAGGTTATTTCATCCCATTTCATCCCATTTATTTTAAGCTAAGTCAAAAGTTACACCAATGTTTCATCTCACAGGGAACATTGATTTGTTTGTGTTGAGCCTTTTTGCTATTCCTCCGATGGCGAGGGTGTTGCAAGCTTCTACATCGCACACGGCTGCATCCACAAGGTCTCCCACCGCCTCTTAGGGCTCGGGTTTCAAGCCGAAGTATTTACACATTTTAGGGAACACAACTGAGCACACCAGCTTGCAGCTTACATCCCTCATGACGATTCTCCAGAAGGAACTTACTGTACCCTCACGGCCTGAACTTTGCTAGGCCATGCATACTTGTTAATTTGCTTTGTTGTGCTGTGTAGTCTCTACCTATCTGTAAACCTCCTGAGGCTGAAGCCACACGAATGGTGTTTTATAATTCAGAAAGTACTAATTACCTCACAGCAGCATTAAGTTTGGGCCTTATCGCTGTTATTAGCCCAATAGTTTGGATTGGAAAACTTCTCATTAGTGTAAATAATGATGGCTATTATGAAAGCAGTAAAGGCAGTTATCACACTGATAACACGGTTAATGCTGCTACTCCAGGTGTGCATGCCTACAGTGAAATTAAAACATGATTATTATTATATTCATGTGTCATAATCACAAATGGACACAGTATATAATGAGATGGACGAGGGGGCCATCTCACTGGCTGATCGACAGTCACTTGTCGCTTCTACAAGTAACTGCTACTGCCTTGAACAGTGAACGCTGTTGTGATTGTTGTGATGATTTTTCAATGGTTTGGCATCGGTTCCCTCTATTCCCTTAAGTAAAAGGTGGAAGGGGGGTGGGGCTGGATTATTGCTAGATTAAGGCAGTGCCTTTTTCTTTATCCCTGGGTAAGCCGGCACAAAGCCCGCCCGCCATGGGGCTCAAAGGTGATGAAGCGCTCCATGATCCTTGCTTGGATTAATCTAACCAAAAAATTCAGAGAGCCGCGCTGAAATTTCAGGTTTCGTCTCCATGTCGTCACATGTTTACCATGTCAGTGGCTTTGCATCTTTCAGGTGACACCAAGGGACACCCATGGCGTCGTAATCTGACGTCATGGGGAGACATTGTTGTGTTTGAAACTGCCACAGCGTTTCTCATGCAAGACGTGGCAAAAGTATGTTTTAATAAAATTCTTGATGAAAACACAGACAAATTACGATGACAACAAAAGTGCAAAAACTATAAATATATTATTGGTATTTTTTCCTGTTCTCTTACCATGTTCTGTCTATTCAATTGTAGTTATGATGTACTATGATGTATGTGTATAGAATTTTAGTTTGGCATTTTTTACAGTTCAAGTGAAAAGTAAACATCAGCACTAATCGTATGATCTAATTCGACAATAAATCAGTAAAAACATTTTTTTTACTAATTTCATCCCATTTGGATCATCAGTGGTCTTGGAATCCACATACACTGTTGGAAAGGTGTCAGTGGACCCTGAGTTGCCTGTACAGTAACCTGTGTGAGTTCGAAAGATGTCAGTGGACCCTGAACTGAGATACTGGCCATTTCAGGACTGTTGCAATTACATACGTAAATTCTGTATTCCCGACCAAATGAACCCCCATCCCCATGCATGTCATTTTCCACAAATTCCTTCTTTTACTTTTTATGTTAGAAGAACATTTATAGTAGTAAATAAATGCCTGCATTACCCATGAGGCATGGCCACCCATTACATCAAGGTAGATGACAAGATGGCATCAAAATTGTAAATTGACTGCCTGGGTCCAGACCTTTGAATCCGCTCACTCCACCGAGTTGACTGATTCTGGTCTTGTGACATGAAACAGTGATTTCTCGGTTGAAAAAGCGATTATCCAATGAGCACCGCGGGGGGGACTAACGATTGGCCAATCAGCGCCACAGACGGGATGAATGCAGTTGTCAAGTTGTTCAAAACGGCTCTGACTGCCATTTCTTTAAAATAATTTGAGCATTTTTAACCCTCATAAGTAGTCGAGAACATTTTACACAAATCCTCCCAGAATAGACACCGGGTTTATTAGTAGAATTACATTGCGGAAACTTCCCACCATATTTTGCCTTCGTTTGAGTCTGAGGATCCCTATAGAGAATGAAACGTTTTTCTTTACCGTTCGCTTGATCCAGTCTGTTTGTTATTGCGTCTAAACAAGTCTCCCTCAAGGAGAAGCTCTGAGTTGAGTTGCAGGAGTGTTTTCCGATTCGTACAAACCCCAACGAGATTATGGCCCGAACATACAATCAAATATAATGCCGACCTTAAACGTCAGTAGGAGAAGCCATGGGGTACCCCTTGTGTCTTGAGCATGACGCCAGGGAATCTGACCAAGCATCACTATATGACGAGTATGGGACGAGAACAGCCTGTTGGAGGAATTTTGAATTTCCCCCTCCCCCTAAAAGCTCTCTTGTTCCTTCCATTTCCATTTCCATTTCCATTTCCATTTAGGGAATTTGGCAGACGCTTTTATCCAAAGTGACTTACAATAAGTACATTTGTCGAGAGAGGGAAACAATATATCGCTGATGGTACAGTAAGATTTGAATAGAACAAGTTTCAAGTACTCCTGATTGTTAGGTTAATAGAACAAGTTACAAGTTTATAATTGCTAGGTTGACCCCTTGCTGTAAAACAGCAAGGTAGCCAGCACACAATGCTAAACAATGCTAAGTGCTATTTCAAGTGCCGGAACATACTAACATACAGGATGCTACATAGTGCCAGGATGTACAAACATACAAGTGCTAAGGATCCAGGAGTGGATGGGATTCAAGCCCTGTTCGAGTAGGTGGGAGAGGATTAGGGAGGAGAGGTGGGTAAGAAGGGAAGCTATGCAGAGTCCAGGCGAACTCTGAACAACACCATTCCTTGTTATTGTAGGCATATGATATAATGTATCCTAACTGCCTAGTAGGACCTAAATACCCACAGGTATGATGAGACCTGCCAATCAATCATCACATGATGAATGTTCATATTGAATGAAGCCAACAGTTTTTCGGTTTTTTTTGTACAAATTAGGCCTACTCCTTTTTTGTCTGTATACATGACTTACACATTTGTTCTAATGTTATTATTATTTTGTCTAGGCTATGGGAAAATGATATGTTGCTAAACATGCATGTGTGTGTGTGTCGCCGCTCACAGCGTGTGTTTCATGTGTGCATACCGTGTGGCGAATAAAGGACCAATGTCCTGTGATTTATGATTTTATGATTTATGATTTTAACAATTCCTGTTCCATAAAATACAAATGCATTTAGAACATTGTTGTATCACTGTCTGGTGTAAGTATATACATCTGCTGGCAAACTGCGGGCGGTTTTCTTACCAATATGTCATATTAAATTGAATGTAATATTTTCAATTCATAATGGAGGAGCTGTGAGCTGTGTTTGCTGTCACATGATTTGCATGTGAGCATCACCACTTGGTATGGTGGCCACAGGCTATGCAGGTGCATGCAAAACGGCCTGCTTGGCTACATTACTAAATACATGTGATCTCCATTATATGTCATGGATGAAGGTATAATGAGCAGAGCAATGGTTTCAGCCGATCACTGAAAATATAGAGTATAGAAGAATAAAGAGGATAAAAACAATATTTTCAGGTTCAGTTTCAGGTAGAAAACCACGATACGGTACAGATAGACGTCAGAATGCTGTTTGCTTTAACTGTACACCCTGGATGGTCACGGACGTCTGTTGTATTTTGATATTAATGTCTTTTAAAGATCTCATCCATAGTATACTTCATCTTGCCCCCTAACTATTCAATGTCAGATTGAATAGTTAGGGGGACCCTCAATCCATCCCTTGCCATAGTTTGCATGGTGAGTGATGGACGCATCCTGCTTGAGCCAACCAGGAAAAGACAACTGAACAATTAATTCCTTGTTTGGTGCTCTTCCGCTGGTTCCACAACACAGCTCCCATCCAAATTCATACCTGACAATGTCACTTGCCACTTTATAGCAGAGAAGTGAGCACCGTTCACAGCACAGTCATTTGAATAGACTGTTTTGTTTTTTATTCACCAGAGGTGGTGCTGCCTGTGTAGTTTGATATTAATGTTTGGTTCCTCTTTCAAAAATCATCGGGTTTGTTATTTGCATGCTGAGTAAATTGTCTTATCATTATGCAAACACTAAGATGTGCAGTGTATAATACATTCTTCTGTCAAAGGTTTTGGAAGTTGTGAACGCAGTCACTGATAATGGACTCGGTGATAATCTGTGTGAACTCAAAGGCCTCCCGTATCTCATTTGCAAGCAAACTGGCCTAGCATGCAGCTATAGGCCATCGGGATGAGAAGGAAGAATAATTATCTTAATGATTTTTAGGCAACAGCTACGGATAAAATAGATTTTCTCTGGGTTGAAGAAATAAACATATAGTGAGGTTAAAACAGGTGATGTTTGAACAGATTTTTAAAAGGCTAAATAGCCAAATACGTATTTGTTTTAATGTTATTTCCCCCATAATAATTTGGCTTATCAATAAAAAAAAATTAAAACTTCTTTCCTCAAAGCTAAAATATACCCACCACAATGGTTCAATTAAAGTATATGTCTTTCTGGCGATGTTTTATCGTGGCGTGAGTTAGAGCCCCGGCAGCATAACAGTATCCATATATTGAATATACACGTGGGCACGCACTAATTGCCGTCCACTAATGCACACGTTTAAGATGAGACGATAGTCCCCTAGGTGTCTCACTTTCGCAGTCCACGGATTCAAGACAGCGCCGGCTGACTCGCTGCGTTGACGTCACCACTGTGTTGATTCGCTCACCCTAAAGAAGAAAGGAGTTAGTGCGTGTGTGAGAGTGGCTGCTGCGAACTGCGTTACTATGCTGTAGCCCCCAATAACCAAATACGGAATCAAAACGTGCAACTCAGCCTACTAGGTGAGTAGAAATACGGGCGCACAACGAATTGCCACTGGCGGTGACAGGGGCTGCCCCTCCGCATGTGTTTACGCGTATTTTGTGTGTACTTTCATTCACAATGTTGACGTTTTTTGTGGTGAAATTATGTCAGCCACTGTTTGCTGTCCCTATTCAACCCCATGTCAAGTTACAGCCTGGCGAGTTCTCGTAAACTACCGAGACAAGTTGCAATGTGCATCAGTGCGCGCTCAAGTGTGAAATGATTTTTAAGTTGTTGCACATGTGAAGCGACACGTCTTCGTGTGTGCATGTGTAATGTGCTCATTAAGTTTCCACGTAGCGCGGCGTATCGGAAAGGTATCGACGTTCGTTGACGTAACCTGTGTGTTTTAGTATTCGGGAGATCACAGCGAGGGAACGTGAGGTCTGGCTCTACTCGGAAAACCAGACAGCATGACGCTCGTCCATGTGACTTATTTGAGAAAATATACTGTTAGCACTTTGCTGGAGATGCGTTGGTGACATTGATACTTGCCTCCCCCAGTGTCCCACTTGTGTTGCTCATTTAGCCGTAATGGCATCACGATGAAGAACGTAGGGGACAGTGCTCTCTCAACTGTGAGCAATCCATTTCCTCAATCACTGATTGATGGGCATGTTACAGTAGGCATACACATTTGGCTTGACGTTGGCGAGATATTTGTTTTGTCAAACACTATATTCCAATAACGCACGCACACACAAACACACACAACCAACCGGGATCCGAGATCCTTAACAATTACAATGCAAAATTGATTTGTTCCCCAGATCTTCTGATCTCTTCTCTATCTCCCTGTCTATGTCCCCCCCCCCTTCCCCTTCGTTCTCCTTTTCACCTCCATGATCCAGAGACAATTAGGTCTCATGTAGGCTACGTAATTAAAACGGTGTTAAACGGCAGGCGTTTCGCCTTGTTTCAACACTTCCACCTGTGTGGCAGCCTAATCGGAATAGCGGTCAATGGGAGAAATTGAGACCGTCGTCTCTGCACGTTTTCGTGTACTTTTTTTTTTTTAGTTACCTTATCATCCACCCAAAAGGTTGTTCATGCTACGTCGGAATTTGAACGGGGAATAATACACGATATCGCTCGCACATTGTTTCATCACGATTGCTGTCAATTCTTTGTGTCATTGAGTCCAGGCTGCGTGCGCCGCTGGCAGACAACTATAATATATGGACGTTACATTCGTCGCGATACGATCGATTATGCCGCCTGTGAGTTAAGTAAAGCCATTAGCACATTGTCAGCAGTCCGTCTTTATTTCTGCAAAGAAAAACATGGTTGCGTTTCGTGATGGGAATTAAACGGCGGCCCAATGTAAACCAGGCGCTATCCCGTGTGGGCTGTAGGCGAGCTGTCTAGACGCAACACTGTCCTTAATATAGAGGGAACCGTACGACGCGCGATATGAATGACGACACAATATAGGTCTACTGTAACTTTCGATTGTTTTCGTTTGCGTGTGAAAGTTAGTCTCCGTTTAGGAGCGTAGCGCAGCTGAGATTTCTTGATTTACACTACGTTCATGAATCGCGTCTTTAAAAAAACATTAACAACAATTAATAAAGATGATGTCGAGCTGAAGATGTGACCTCTGCTCAGTGAGGAAGACAGACTAAATACAACCTTTAGTTTTATAATGCTTTTTATCTTGTACATCAGCCTACAATTTTCTGTGAAAGCTTTACATCTGTTTAATATTCTGTCTGCATCCGGCTATTTATTCCTATTGCTGGTTAATCCGTACAACGAACTACATAGTCCTAGGCCTATTTTTCCTTGTCATAGGCTATAAGGTAGGCCTATATGTTCATGCGGTTCTTCTGATCGACATATTTCTTAATTGTTACTCTTTAGTTAAAGGTTTGGTCGGTTAGGCATTTCTCTGCCTGGGGGAGACGTGAATATCTTATAGTAAAGAGCTGCATGTTGAAGAAAAGACATGTTTTTAAACTTAGTTCTTTTTTCGAAACTAAATTGGCCTATTTATATCACTATTAATAAAATGCCAAATTGTCAAAATTATGTTTTTAAATTACACATAGGAGTAATGTTTAGCTTAAGCAATGTGTTAGGCCTATATATATTTTTTAATTATCCTTTGGGTCATTGACCAATTATGGGAGTTCATTTTTTTTGTGTAAAGTAAGTGTAATTAAGTTAAGTCAAATCATTTTCAAGGCTGACTGTTTTTTTCGATATATCACCATCACTGGCTGTAAGGCACGGGTTCGAGCAAGCCACTCTGCAGCAGCAGCAGCGTGTAGACCTAACGACATAAACTAGCATATATCTGAATGTAAACGAGCGAGTCACTTCCGTTCGGCTGTTGCTGAATGTTTTGTGTAAACCTCGTCGAGGCTACAACGTGTCCGCTTCATCTTCCTATTGAAGCATCTCTGGCTGCCAGTGCTCGGCCCCTCCCCGACTCTGGGGTCTACTGTGTGATAGGAATACTGAGTAAGATGCCATTCCGTTCCATGATGCTCCACCTCTCCTTCCCATGCTATACGTTTCTTCAACTGACTTTCTTTTTCGTCGGTTGAACATTTTTATACACAATGTGTATAGTTCATATTTGTGCTATTTAATTGTTTTGTTTTGTTTAACGATACTATACATTTTTTACACATTTTAAGAAGTTAAATATGAAAAGAAGGATGATTTCAATGTGACATGTGCAATTCGTTATCCTAGAGTGTATTTCACTGACTCTCTTCTCTCTCTGTTCTGTTAGGATACTTTTTTTTTTTTTTTTTTTTTTTACAAAGATAACTGAATACAAAGCTGAACAGGAAAGGCGAGCCCCATGACTTGGGCTCGTGGACGGCAGCAGCGTGATAATGGATGTAACTAAGATGGGCGTGATCCAGCTCCAGAACCCCAACCACCCCACCACCCTGTTGCAGAAGGCCAATCAGATGCGTCTGGCGGGCACCCTCTGCGATGTGGTCATCATGGTGGACAGCCAGGAGTTCCACGCTCACCGGACCGTACTGGCGTGCACCAGCAAAATGTTTGAGATCCTTTTCCACCGCAGCAGCCAGCATTACACTTTGGACTTCCTTTCGCCAAAGACATTCCAGCAGATTCTGGAATACGCCTACACTGCCACTCTGCAGGCCAAGGTGGAGGACTTGGACGACCTGCTGTACGCCGCCGAGATCCTGGAGATCGAGTACCTGGAGGAGCAGTGCCTGAAGATCCTGGAGACCATCCAGTCGTCGGACGAGAACGACGCGGAGGCTGGCGTCCACGACGGCAGCACGGAGGACGACGAGGAGCGCAAGGGCCGCAACGGAGCCAAGAACTCCAAGAAGCATTCCATGGAAAGTCCCTATCTGTCCGCCAGCCAGCAAGCCTCCGCCACGGCCGGCATGGTGGACCAGAGCCCCTCAGTCTCCACCTCCTTCGGCCTCTCCACCCTGAGCCCCACGAAAGCCGCTGTGGACAGCCTGATGAGCATCGGCCAGTCCCTCCTCCAGCAAGGCTTCGGGGGCGAGCACCTAGCCCACGGCAACTCCCACCAGCTGATGGCTGACATCAAGACGGAGATGATGCAGGTAGACGTGGGTGGCAACGGCCGCGAAAGCCCCCAGAACATGGAGTCCAGCAACGGCGAGCGGAACACCGACCGCGACGGGCCTGGTACACCCACCCGGAGCAGCGTGATCACCAGCGCCCGTGAGCTGCACTACGTCCGCGACGAGGGCATGGGCGACCCCCAAGCTGACCTCAGCCAGATGGGCCTGGAAGCCATGGCCGGGATGACTGAGAAGCACCTGGCCTCACTCTACTCCCTGCCACCCAATCACAAGACGGACTCCATGATGTCACTTCCGGTGTCCATGGCTTCCAGCCTGCCCATGTCTCCGGCGCTGGCCATGTCCATGGACTTCAGCGCCTACGGGGGCCTGCTGCCCCAGAGCTTCATCCAGAGGGAGTTCTTCAGCAAGCTGGGAGAGCTGGCGGTGGGCATGAAGCCGGACGCCAGGAACCAGCACGAACGCTGCAACGTCTGCGGTGCCGAGCTACCTGATAATGAAGCTGTGGAGCAGCACAGGTAAGCCCCCCTTTTTTTTCTTCTACTTGATCTGTTTCTGTTGCGCCAATAAATGTGTTTTCTTTCCATCACTTGTTTTTACATGAGCCATATAATTAATAGGGCTGTCAAAGTTAACGCGATAATAACACGTTAACAGGAACTGGCAAATTAGCATTCACGTGAGGTGTGGTGCGACACCGCACACGTCACGAGGTCGGGCGTTGTGTTCTCGAACACGGAAAGAATTAAAACACATAAAATCAGCCACAGCTAACCCACATTCTCTTTTGGACTGTACTGTAAATCTATTGGTTGGCGCGTGTGTCAAAATAAATTGAAATAATTTCAACGTTGAAGCGAGTCCCCTCCACGGCAATGCTTCGCTAAGTCTCCCCTTACGTCATGTTACGATTTGGTCATATTGTTTTATGATAACTGCAATACCTGTGAGGGTTTCTGGACTATATTTATTTTGTGTTGTTAATTAATTGATTTCCAATAATGAATATACATACATTTGCATAAAGCAAGCATATTTTGTCCACTCCCTCTGTGATAGAATATTCAAAACTTTGAAAATGTCACGGGTAATCATGTGATTAATTGTGATTAAATATTTACATATAATTGCAGCCCTTGCAATTATATGTTTGTTTATATCCATGTGAATATGAAAACGGAATAGCTCAGGGGGTAGAAGGTTGCTGGTTCGATCCCCGGCTCCCCCTAGCTAAGTGCCCAGGTGACCCCGAGCAAGACACCTGACCCTAACTGCTCCCGACAAACTGGTTGTTGCCTTGCATGGTTGACACGGCCGTCTGTGTATGAGTGGGTGAATGTGAGGCAATGTAAAGCGCTTTGGATAAAAGCGCTATATAAATGCAATCTATTTACCATTAAATGGAAGTTCACAATGGCAAAGTCGAAGTGCCTGCAGAGCGTGTTCCATCAAGCCGGTGGTGCATTGCGCTGGCCATTGAGTGTGCTCCACACGTCAAGTTTGACAGAAAATCTTCACATCTGTTCATTTATTTGTATTTTAGTATTTTCTGGTAGCTCTCGAGGTGCTATGAATCATTTCATTTCAGCGGGTTATTTCCCCTCCCACAACTAGCCTCGCGGAGTACGCAATATGTTACACATGCACTGTTCTGAAAGAAGGACAAGAGGGTGGGGTGTGGGGGGGTTAGAAATGTCAGTTGTCATGCGACACTCTTGACTAACCGCAGTAGAAAACACCCGAGCAGATCCTGCCCGACCAGATATGTGTTATGGACGTACGAGGCGCAGGCCGTTAGAGCCAGGGCTTGTCCAGAGGGTCAGTTTTTGACGGCTCCCGGACTAGCGTCCAGATGACTGACAGAGTAATTCCACAGCAACGCCGTCCGCGGCCATTAGTCACACGCACGCACACACACTCCCGATGGTGTGGTGAAGGATAAAGTTGCTTGACAAGGGCCCCTAATAATGAGGCCCTTATTGGCTTTATGATTTGAGCAGGCAGTCAACCCAGGAAATGAGTGCTGTAGACCTACCTGAACCCTTTAGTTGAAGGGATTAACCTAGCTGTGTGTGTGAGCGTTTACAACCGTCTGCAACCAACATGCGCTCGCCTTGCCGTATTGCGTCGTCCAAAGCGGGCGTTACGTTACCACTGTTAATATTTAGCAATTCTGCAACCACTTACCTTGCAGCACCGCCTTTAATAGATTTTTCCGCTTCTAAGTCAGTGTGTTTATCTGACTGCCATCTTGTTCTTATAACCCGAAGGCCACCTGCTCGGCCCAAAATGTTTGCTCAAATCAAAAGGAATGTGCAGGGTGGGGGGCGGGGGCATGGTTCACTTGAGGATTTGAGACTACAAATTCACATTACACCTCAGCAAATATAAATCAGGGATGGGGACTTAACTAGATCCTAAGCCCCGTGCAGCTGGCAGGTCTGTCTCGGCCGCCCCGTGAGCTCCTGATAAGTGTGATGGAAAGTTAACAGAGTGGCTGACATTGACATGGCCTTTTGTGTGCTGTTTTCGTTGTGTTGAAAATGCGAATAGTATCTTGTTCAGCCTGATTTGAAGTGCATTGTGATTTATACTTTTCTATAAATATATATATATACCTTTTCTGATATCATTTTATGAATTGAATTGAATTGATAGTTAAAATTTGTTTGTATTTATTCAAGAGGCATTTTAGACGGCGTCTACCAGACGGGGTTTTCCATTGTTAATTACCAAGAGCTTCTTGCAAAAGAAAGTATAATGTTAATTTCTCAACAGCTGTTTTCAAGATTCAAGTATAGTAATAAAGTCATGTGCCAGAAATAGGTAATTATGTCTTTTGTGCGCAGTGTGGGGTTAATTACTCTGTGATCATGTGAGACCCGGTGACATCGACAATCATTCTGTGGAAACGTGTGATTCTCACAAGTCATTGTTTAAAGTCGTGTGAATTAAATGCATTACTTTCAGAGATTGGGTTAGGGTTAGCCGTCAGCTGTTAAAATCCCCCTCGGGCCGTTTTAAAAGATGTTTTGCCAAATAGGCACAGAATATTGAAAACGTGCTGCGCTCAATGTGTCTAGTGTCCAAAAGCATCGTCCTAAATTCACCGTATCTTTGAGAGCGGTCGGGGATGAGAGCTGTTGCCCGTGTTTCAAGGGGAATTTCGTCAATTTGCCCGAGTTGGGAAATCCGCTATCAAAGGAGACTTCCAGTTCGTTTTTATCCGTTGATCGGGCTGCCGTCCGTTGATTGGGCTTCTTCTGACCTGTCATCCTCCCAGATGTCTTGAA
>OMKP01072382.1:2590-22853 GCA_900302375.1 Bathygadus melanobranchus
AGATTTGAATGATTTAAATAGTTTTCCATAAAAGAGGGTAAATTACAGTGTTAACCCTAACCCTAACCCAGGTCAACAATGATGATTATGATGATAATGTTGTCATCATAATCATTGTTGAACGGCATCGCTAATCACATCCTAACATCTTGGGCCTTAACTTTGCAGCCCAACATCTTAGTCGCTAATTGCAGCCCAACATCTTAGGCCCTAACTTTGCAGCCCAACATCTTAGGCCCTAACTTTGCAGCCCAACATCTTAGGCCCTAACTTTGCAGCCCCAACATCTTAGGCCCTAACTTTGAAGCCCAACATCTTAGGCCCTAACTTTGCAGCCCCAACATCTTAGGCCCTAACTTTGCAGCCCAACATTAGCCATACAGATGGGTCCTGTGACTTAAGACCATCGTAATATTTGACAAAATGCCCAAATCATGTTTTAACACGCCACAGAGTAAACTGTTTACTACCAATGTTTCCCATACATTGATTTATGTGTGGTATTTTGGGCTTAATTATACTTAATTCATTAAGTTAATCTCTTGACACGTTAATATTACCTTCATAGCCTATGTATACTGTAAGCTACCTTTGAGAGAACCTGTTCTCATGAATTGTTATTTTTAAAGTCTAGGGACCAGACGAATCTGCAAGCTCATGTTTTATTACAAACTGGACGGTATATTTTTTCTAAAAGGCAACTGCACTTAAAGCTTTTGTCGATAAGAAAGACGTGTTTGCTCTACTTCCGGGACAGGATTTGGTAAAAGTATAATTTACCTACATGCTACGTCACACATTCCGTTGCTATGATCGCTTGTAGGTCTATCCAATTGCGTCGAGGGGCATTTTGGTCTGCACCAGTCGATAACGCCCCTTGGAAATCCAGAATGAACTGACAGGTCAGGCTAAATTTGACGACATAGAAAATCAGAAAATGCACTCAGCAGGGCGCGGACCTCCGCCGAGGAGGTGTATTGAGTATGATACTGACTCAATACCAATATCGCCAATATGAAACTGAAAATATGTGCCTTCCGTTTGTTGCAGAGGGATCTGTCCGTTGGCTGCGTGGCTTGTTTGTGTTAAATTTCGAGGCCGGTTGAAACCGCTATGATCAAGTTTCATTGCCAGTTGCCCTGTCACATGCAAGTGCGAGGGCCCGCTAAACGAACATACCCTATAGAGCACACCACGTGACGTGTGTGCATGTTTAGACAGAGAGTGAGTGCAGAGTGGCACAGTCAGACACAGAGAGAGGGAGAGGGCCGGGGTTCTCCCCAAAGAATGGAACAGAGGCACTGCGCTGCCATGTAGCGTTTCAAGACTGGGGAAAACATTGTTTTTTTTCCCCCCTCATCTAATTGTTTACAATGCATGTTTTATTTGAATAATGTTTTGAGGGGCAAAAGTACAAGATCTCTTAAGTGCTGCGTGGAGGAAGTCAGTGGCTTTCGGATCCATTCTTGGTCCCAGTCCAAATCGGTCACGGCAGAGCTTCAAGCTGCTTGAACACCAGACGCGGTCGTGTGCCAAGGGTTTGAACAGCGCTGGAAGCTATAGCACAGCTGTATGGTGGCACCGGTGTGAGCCCTCTCACTGGCAGCACGGCCCAAAGTTCCAATTAAGACGCGCGGCTTTGAATGTACGGGGGTATTTAGCATGAAACGAAACACTGTGTAAAGTCTCATTGAAATTGAATGTAGCTCTACTCAAGAGCATGCAAAGAAAAAACACATGCACTATTCTGGAAAAAAAAAAAACTTAACTGGAGTTTATCACTTCATTAACAGCCTGGTATTATTAGCAGGTAGTTATTTGATATATTTTGCTTTCGTTTGAACATTGAAATAAATACCCCTACCCCATTCTGACCAAGCTCGCCAGAAGGTATGCATGCACCCATGCAACCAGCTGACCCTCAGCGACAGTATTTAGTAAACCCTTGTGTTTTGTGTGAGAACACTTGTTGTTTTGATATGAATCTATTTTAGTTTGTCCGTAACACTTGTGTTTTTACATATGTTTAAGAATATCGAAATTCATGTCGATCCCGCAACATTCATGAACGATATCGCAGTATCATATTCTGTCAATATTGTACTCCTGTGGCGTTGACTCATTTGCGTTGTGTGTGTCTATTTCAGCATATTACTGTAGTGTGTGGGCTAATAATCCCGAGTTTCAGCGTCATCACCAAGTGCCAGACATACAGTTAATGTCATTTCTGATTATTATTTTCATGCTCAACAAAATTGTGTCGTTTTCTTGTTTGTTCACTGTTTCATGCATGTGTGTCTTTGACAACGAATTAGTACATTTATAACATTCATAATGTCTGATGTCCCCTATACTTGAGTTTTTGATTTCTTTGATAGTTAACTTCATTTGCAACCCAGTTTCCCCATACATTTATTTATTTGTGGCAGCCCACCTCAACATTGACTTTCTAGTTTTGCTATTTCAGTCGTCAAACACCTTCTCGGTTGCGCAGTCATGCATTGTTTCATAGCTGGCCCGGGTAGGCGGACTTCCCCATGTGTTCGACAAGCTTTATGACACTGATGTCCCAACTTCAAAAGTGAAAGGTATAGCAGCATAGTGCTGCTGTGGTGGTGTATTATAAACATACATACGTCTCAATAGCAGCTTCTGCATTTTGAACAGCTCAAGAGATTGTATTATAGAGGACAGATTGTATTATAGATTGTATTATAGAGAGACAGTAGCTCAGGGGGGTAGAGCGGTTGTCTGGCAACCGGAAGTTCGCTGGTTCGATCCCCGGCTCCGCCTAGCTAATTGTCGAGGTGTCCCTGAGCAAGACACCTAACCCTAACTGCTCCCGACGAGCTGGTTGTTACCTTGCATGGTTGACACCGCCGTCGGTGTATGAATGGGTGAATGTGAGGCAAATGTAAAGCACTTTGGATAAAAGCGATATATAAATGCAGTCCATTTACCATTTATTATAACAAACAAATATTCACGCTCTGAATTAGAGTTGCGACACGATGAACTGAAGATATGATCACCGTTATGAGCCCCAGTTTGCCTCGCGATGTATGAAACCGTCAGGCAGAAGCACTCTCTATAGAGCTATCGTTTGGTCAATATTTCTACACAATCGGTGAATTACAAAGTACCTTGCCACTAAAAGGCAGTAAGTCTATGTATATTCTTAACAAAACACAACGGCCCCTTGATCCGCATACTTTTTTAGCAGCTTGCAAGTTATGGTAAAGTTAACGTTCCCTGTGTGGGGTGGCAGTGGCTCAGGAGGTAGCGCGGTTGTCTGGCCACCAGAAGGTTGCTGGTTTGATCCCCGGCTTCCCCTGAGTGTCGAGGTGTCCCTGAGCAAGACACCTAACCCTAACCGTTCCTGACGAGCTGGCTGTTGGTGCCGTCGGTGTATGAATGTGTGCATGAATGGGTCAATGTGAAGCAATGTAAAGCGCACTGGATAAAAGCACTATATAAATGCAATCCAATTACCATTTACCTGTGTGAACGTTGAGTTTGCATATCGAGATGTTTGCCACATTGGTAAGTAGCTAAAAAGCTAAAGCCAAATTAAACGGTTACCATTGTCCCTAATTGCCTCGTCAAACTCTGATGATGAAAGAAGTTTGCTTCTCACAAAATAAGTCTTGTTTGATTTATATTTGAGGGCATGTAATTACGTTCCAATCGATCACCTCCATAAAACCTGTCACTCTGTAAATTGTTTGAACAGGTCGGCATGTCTGTCGGCAAGATGCTTCGCAAAGTTGTACATGTTGGCTCCCTCGGTCTGCGTAGGTTTAAAACATATTTTAAAAGCGGGGCTTTGCGGGGTCCGTGGGGTCAGCGGGGCTTGCCCTGACCGTCGGCCGTATTCGGCTCAGCGCGTCTGCTTTGTCGACAAGCCGCAGACGGATCGGCAAGAGCACTGGTGATGTGACTTGGAGCCATGCCTCTCGTAACCCCCATGGAAGCTAGCGCGCATGTGAGAGGGAAAAAGAAACGCTTGGCACACCCACTATGCCTGCAGGGAGTGGAAACAGAGCGCTGCACGCACACACACACACACGCACACACGCAACTCAAGGGAAATACGACTTGATGCACACTGTCACTCTTAAAGTCCCGGTACTAATAAAATGGGGTATCGTACCGATTTTAACGGCAGGCTATTGCGATACCTTTCTAGTACCGGTATACCGTGCAGCTACTCCCAGCAGCGTCTGAACATCACGACTGTTGAAAAATCCCAATTAGCTGCATCCTCTGCAGGGCAGTGAAGGGTAGGCAGCCATCCTCTGATGTCCTGCCTGTTCAGCAAACACACCATCAGCCAACTCTTTACACACCAGTGCACATGAATAGCACAGTCAGCCTCTGAGCATCAACACAGGGCTGGATGTTGACACAGACACAGAGGCTGGTCCGCGCCGCTGTGGTTCATGTCCCCGTTTCAAATCGAGGACGTGGACCTCGACGGACAAACAGACCCAAGTGAAGAGGCTGTGCTGGAGGAGACACAGCTTGTGTCGTTTTAGGGCTGTTTTTTTGTTCCCCCGGTTGCTGGGTTAAGCAGTAGGTTGATGAGAGTTGAATGAACAGGATGTACCTTCGCTGTGGCAATCTGTGAGTCATCGGCAAGAGAACAAAGGCTATTTACAAATATACAGGATTTGATGCAACTCTGTTGGCCCATGTGATTACAGTACACTAAATACACCTTGAGGTTAGAACGGGAAGAACATCAAGATAGTCTTCATCGATTGGTAAGCCGGGCCATTAACAGATTTGTCGCAGAGCATGTAAAACACACACGTAGAAGGCAAGGCTGATGTTACATTGTTATGTTATTGTCAGAAACATATGAAGACAACTCTGGACTCACAGAGCGCCCCGATTTGACTATGATAGTAATGCTATCCTTAAACATCTGTTTGAAGGGATTCCAGGCAGAATAGACGGAAGACACACGTACAGTAAACCATCATTCTGTTTACGTCCTTTGCCTCACTGGTCCTTTCTGAGGACCAACAGAGGTTTCATCTTTAAGAATAGAGGGCATACTAATAGCATGTCTGTTGTTAGTTTCAAGTAAATATAAAGAACATGGGTGATAGATGTCAGACTTTGCTTTGTTGTTGAATGATGTCAGCCCAGACGGCACCTACTACACTGTATAACCATCACTGGAAGCAGGGATCCCTCTGCTGAGTTCTGTCGTCTCAAGGTTTCTTCCTGAGGGCTCAGGGTTAGGAGGTGGCATCTAATGAGGCCCACTGAAGCGCCCAGGTTCAGCTAGCGTGTGATGTCTATGGCTGCAGTTTTTTCCACAGGCATCAATACGAGATAAACTACATTTGTCATGAGCTACATTTATGTGACTTTTCCTTGTATGTGTTTAAATAATGTTTAAATTGGCAGTGTTGGGCCTCACACTGTGCTTCATAAAGACTTTGGCAGTTACATGTGTGACCGTACAAATAATAATTTCATAATAACAATGATAATAATAATAATAATAACAGTGAAGTGTAGCTAATAACATATGCACACTTTATATGGACTACGGATGCAGTATGATATATGTGAGGTTGGTATAAGAGTCATTTTAAACGATGACGTGAGGGTAATAACAGAACAGACACTGTGAGAAGCGAGCATGTGTCTTAAATTCATAGAAACACTGGCCCATTCCTTAGCTGCGGTACTGCAATATGATTGTTCTGGGTATCAGAGTGTGATGTCATTGGCGCACATCCGTACAAAAAACATAGCCGATCATAACGGCACTATTACGCACGATCAAAGATGTCCGAGTGAACGGCGGTTTAGAGACGATGATCAGGCTTCCGTTGGTTCCACAGCCCTGCTTGATCAGGGGGCGCCTGTGCATGCTGCCTAGTTACCTACCAAGTCATCCCCAGGAACCACCTCAGGCAACAGACAGTTAATGGCACCCTTCCCCCCACTGTCATTTGCCTTCCTCTCAGGTTGTCCTCTTGCTAAGCCCCGTCTCTTTCAGCCTCTAGCCCTCTCTCTCTACCGCTCTAGCCCTCTCTCCCAAGCTTTCTCTCTAGCACTCTCCATCTAGCTTGCTCTCTCCCGCTCTCTCTCTCCTTCTAGCACTCTCCATCGAGCTCTCTCTCTTTCCCTCTCTCTCTCTCTCTCTCTCCCCGCCCCTGACACACACAAACACATGAGACACTCGCACGTGCAGACAGCGAGCAGCAGCGAGAGAGAGCCACCTCCCCCACACACTCCGACCAGGCAGTACGCAACAGCCCCTGGCTTGCCTTGACCCACATCTTGATATAGCCCTAAGTATGCTTACAGCTAAGTCCTGAAGACACTCCTGCCACTCAGCCTAATCAGGACAGACCTGCTGTCGCTGCACTGGGCAGATAGACAGGTCAGGCTGGACAGATCGTTATCATTGTCAGAAGCGGGCTCTCAGCACCGCCGCTGCCGCCTGGCTCGGCTACGCCGGCGTGAGCAGGTTTTCCGCAAGACGAGCACATGCCTTCTCTGGTGGAGTTAGTTAAACATTACACAGTTGGCTGGCATCTGTACGGCGATATGCTGGAGAGAGCACGTCAACATAGCGGTGGGTTCCAACCAGAGGGACACGAAACATGAACTTGCTTTGTTGTCCCCTCCGCTTTTCACCCACTCGCCAATATTATGGGGAACATACTAACCTTGGTTGAGGGAGAACATAACTGCTGAGCCATGCTCGGCAGTGACAATGGCTGACATACTATAGAGAGATATGCTTTGGAAATATCACTTTGAGACACGTACATGGGTTAGAAGATAATTCTATTCATTTGGGGACATAAAAACATGAAATATAAATAGCTTTACTTTAAAAGCATTACCTTTTCTTCCTTGTACTCCACAAGTGGAATATTCCTGACATTAAGTTTCTTCTCCTGGCTGCCGTTGTCCCAGGAGCTGTTAGACCCACCGTGCTGGCTTAGGGCCTCCTCCAAATGGGGCAGAAGGTCTGGCAGAATGTCTCGGGGCTCCAGGCCTTCAAAGTCCCCACCTTGGACCACAGGCTGCACTGTACTTTCCACCAGCGACTGGCATCCATTACTGTCCGGAACAGTGGTGACACCACAGTTTTGAGACAGCCCAGGGAGCAGCTGGCTGGCCGCACTGGGGTAGCAACTCATTGCTTGACCAAACATCTCAGAGGAGTTGTAGCTCCCCTGGGTCTGTCCAGAACAACGCAGAGGCCGAAAAGAACACTCGCCAGCCTGGCTAACGGGGGCCTGAGGCTGCTGCTGCTGACTCATTACTGGAGTGGTTGAGAATTCACATCCCACACCAGGCACAGTGGATGTCAGGGGAACAGCAGGCCTTGACGCAGAGGGCAGAGACTGCTGACCGAGGCTGGGCATGTCTGGCTCTCCAGGGTAAGCAGGGTACTGTGAGGGTTGAAAGGCCGTGGCAGAGCTGAGCGAGCAAGCAGGCAACGTGTGAGCCATGACCGAGGTCTGCATCGAGAACGACATGCTGGGATCTTCCATAGGTGCACCAGAGAAGGCTTGACCTCCTCTGGCAAGCTGGTAGCCACTTTGCTGTTGATGCTGTTGTTGAAGGGGAGTCCCATGCAGAGAGCCATCTTGACCCTCCAGGTAAGACTTACTAAGCAGAACCCCCGATGGAGGCACAACTCTGGAATTAAACCGTGCTCCTCCCATGTTGTGCTGCTGTTGAACCTGCTGCTGGTTGTGATGAGACTGCTTTTGGCTCTGCGGGTGACCTCCCTGGTGAAAGGGGAAGCTGTGGTGTTGCTGCTGCAGTGACAGAGTTTGGGGGTCCATTTGTTGTTGTGGATGTTGATTCAACAATTGTTGTTGATGGCAACTCTGTTGATGCTGCTGCTGCTGCTGTTGAAGCTGCTGCATTCGCTGCTGCTGATGACACAGGTGGCGTTGCTGTGGCGTTTGTTGCTGTTGGAGATGAAGTGGCTGGTTGTGGATTTGGTGTTGCTGATGGAGCCGCTGTTGTTGTGGTGGCGGTTGTTGCTGCGGTTGTGAAAGGGTGTGATACATATTCCCATTCTGGTCTTGGTTGCCCCACATCGGACTGCTGCGGTTGCCGTATAGTCCGTTGGGCTGAGGGGTTTGGCTTAGGGAGGCACTATGATACTGACTGTGTTGCTGTGCCACACCTCCATCTCCAACGGCCCCAGGGCCATGGAACACCTGCCCTATGGGGTTATGTGCCTTCATACCAGTGTAGTGTCCCATCGGTTGTCCGTAAGCAGACATGGCTTGTTGAGAGAGACTGGACGAGGCTGAAGGAACCATGCCTTGGTGCTTACCTGCACCGGTCAGCTCTACTTGAAGGGGCTCAAAGTCAGTGGAAAGGTTCAGCTCATCTACCAGTGACGGTCCAGAGGGAAAACCTTCCCCATCAAGACCTTCTAACGCCCCGACAAACAGGTTTGGGTCATCAAAGAAATCCATGGCGGAATGTGAAGGGTCACTGATGGACTTTCAACTTCCGTTGGATCCAAGATGGAGTGGAAAGCTACAGTAGGTCCATTATAACTAGGACCTGCAGAGAAACAGGAAAAAAATAATGCATTTTAGATCATTACAAAGAAATAATGTGAGGAATCGTCAGGCCTGGATGTAATGTAATAAGAATGTAATAGGTAATGTACACTTTGTTGTAACAATAGTAGTATGTGTGATTTTTCAGATTCCTCATGCATTTCCATTATCGATTTGGCACAAATTCACCATTTACACGAATATGGCAAATCTGACTGAAAAGAGCAGCACTATCTCAGTTTGCAGGAGAATATTGGTCTTTACTGCAATACAAGTCAGAGAGTGGAGAGCATTTCCAAAAAGCCAGGTAATAGCTGGGTCAGGAGGGCCTGAGATAAATGCGGCAGCACCAATTATCCATCGGCAGGACCTTGCTTGTGTCGTAAAGCAGCTGATGCAAACCAAATGCCAGCCATCAACCAGATGCATCTTCCTGTTAAAGCCACCATCTACCCTCCAATAACCCAGCTTACAAAATATATGGGAGGTACAGAGTGTACAACAAATAGCATTTCAACAGCTCGGGACAGAGACAGAAAGGGCCCTTTTTTCCCAAGCCCCCGATGACAATGGAATAGCACTCAGATAAATGAGCACATGACTGCACACTCTAGCACACTGGCAAAGTTCTGGAGTGGCGTAGAAGAGGAAGAGAGAATAATGCTGATGGGATGTGAACATGTCTCCATCAGGGTTTTATGGCACTACTGTAGAAGTGACCGTGTACAGTGTATAGGGACCACACACTTTAAAGATCAAACGTCTTGAAGGAAACAAAGGCTAAACAATAATTAAACTAATGATTGGAGAGCCAGCACAATACACAAGGAGTTCAATCTCAACATGTTTTAACAGGCGTCCTGGAAGAATAGTTGGAGTTTTTGATGCCCGCGTTTTTTGGATCTCTATCGAAGAGGGATTTAAACATGGCAGCAAGCACGATATACAAATGACCAGACAATCCAAGAGATGTTATTAACGTATAATAGTTAATTTAAAATCTAAAATCTTGTTCATTAATAATAAAACCCCCTCTTCAAATACATACCACATTAGGCTAGGCCAATGCCAGCAGTAATACAAACATCAACAACAAACACACACCAATAAACACACAAACAATTTACACAAAATACATAAATGACCCAATGCTATTGGAAAAGGCCAATAGCAGCAGGGCCAAATTTGTTTTTTAATCTGTTGTTTTTAAGTTTTTTATTCTGTTTTTAATCTGTTCATGTTTGTCCTACCATACAATAATCCCTAGTCCTTCATAGTGTATAATGGAGACATTGTACAAGTTAGATTTTGCAGGTATTGGTTCTCATAAAAAGACGTGAATGTATTATATTTAAAATGGCTGGATGGGCTGTTTCGTTTTCACTATACACTAATAATCATATAATTGTTAATCTATTCATTGGCGATTGAGGCAATGGCCAAACCACTGACCACTTTAAGATAAGCTGTTCAACAAGTTGTTCAATTGAGGTTTTGGAAACAAAATAATCTAATCGATATTCACTGAAAAATGTGTCCTTAAAATGTCTGAGATGTTTAATCGTTTTAGGACATCCTATGCTCTGCTCAGTTTTGACTAAAAAACAACAAAAAAACGTGGTCGTTTAAAGCTTCAGTACTCTATATGACCACCAACAAGACCCACCACGTCTCTCTATTGAACACGGACTCGTGAAACCTTAAAAGCGAATATGCACATTCAACACCTGTTGCCTGTGCGTGGCGAGCTTTAAGGTGGCAGCCGGTGATGTGCGCGGCACACACGGGCCCATTTGAAATATCCCTGATGTCAACCAACACGCTTGAGTTCTTTGTTAACTCCTGTCATGTTGGACCATCGTTCATCTGGCTTGACCGGAGACCCCCGACGCCACTTGTTTGTTAATCCGCTCCAAAGTTCCCATAAATAAATCGGCGCTTCCTACACATCGCCTCGCCGAGTAAGCACAAGCAGCGAAGACGCGCGCACAATCACCAAAACGACGCGATAAACAATTTAACTCACCAACTTCACAGCGCTATAGTAAGTGAAAGCGGTCCAGCTGAGCTAATACTCCGCTAGTTAGCCACTAGCAATCGCTAACGCTAACCCCCGGCCCCTCCAGCTGCCCCAGTCAGACAGACCGGTCCACATCCGCCTTTGTTGACTTCCAGCTGCGCTCTTCGGACGTCATGGTATCCAGCATAGACACACACACACACACACACACAGGCGGTGCGCGTATGACGCGCTACGAAACAGTGCGCAGTTGTCCAAAGTGGTACAAGAAAAGGAAAGCAGACCCCCGGTGTAGATGCGTTAACAGACGGCCACTTCCTCCTGCGGGCCGCACCTCAGAAGTCACCATCCTCATCTTCTTCTCCCAGCAATGGCTTCAACTCCTTCGAGGCTGTGGCGTCACTTATCGCGCCTGCAAGGTGGCAGTGTGGCGAGCTCCCTTCACCGATATTCAAGTCACAACAAAAAAATAAAGCACGTGGTTCATTTTTTTTGTTGGGGGGGGGGTTCCAGAGAAACGATGTCGTACGAATAAGGCGAGAGAGACACACGTGTTCTTCTCCAAATCACCACATTTATGGTGAGCCACAGAATTCAAATGGTGGTCGTGACGCGCCTTCGCCTACACTACCGAGGATGAAGAGGAGGAGCGAGGGCGGAGGTGGACGTAGAGGTCGATATTCATTCAAAAGCAACACAAGTTGTGGATCACCTTCGTCTACACTCGTGCGAAAACGACGCGGCTAAAGCGTCTAAAGACTATATTCTTTCATCATATATCGGTATAACGACATGGTGGGGTGGTCACATTGGAGGATCCAACTGCGCTTGCATGGTCGCTGTCAGTTCAGGACCACCATAGCGAACGAACCACGAGATACTTTCCAAACCCCCACGCACAACCACCAAACACGAGCAACTCCACGGGAACTAAGAAAGAAAGCCACAAGTTTATTTGTCTGCGGGGGAAAAAAAATATTAAACCTATTCAAACTTTTTTTTTTTTTAAACATAAATATCAGACATGGGCGCCCCATGGAGGCTCCACACGCGAGGCAGTGTCATCAGACAGCTGAGGAGAGACGAGCGCCAGTGACTGTCAGAGTGACAGCTGCCCAGCTCTAACTGGGCCCGCACACCACATGTAACCAGTCAAACTCACAGGGGAACCGACAGCGGCAACACTCACCCGCACGGACCAGGAGGTGTAACTTCAAAGGTGAAATAAAATGAATGTTATCGCCGAACTTACGGCCGTGTAGTTGTACTCCTGCTGGTGACCGCGGCGCAGCGGCTCTCCTTCTGCTGACGTGAAGACTATAACAACATTTGCATATTTGTGTTTTGGCCCCTGATTGGACGGCCAATACCTCGCCTCAGTGTTCAATCCGCGCTACATTCGAGGTCGGCTTTTGAATTGTATCATCTCGGGCGCAAACTGTCTCACAGCGGACCCACGTGTGCACAAGTTAAAAGTAGATTTATGAGAAAAGTAAATATGTTGACAGTGTATACAAGATGGCCGCGCAGGGGCTACAGCCAATCCAATGATGTTTTACTTTTGGTATGATCGCGTCTCACCCCCAAGCAGTGACGACAAAGCAGGAGAAGCGGCTCTACGCGATGCGTATGTGGCGACCCCTGGTGGTAGAAAGGTCAAAGGTAACCCTACCGACGTAGTAATACCAGTGAGTAATACAGTGGTTAAAACATAATATGCCGGATTATTTCAATTGACCGTAACAGGAATACATGTGCCTTTCTAAATAGGAACAAGTAGACATATTCAGTTTTTACTTTTTTACTTTTTCTTTTTTTACAATAGTCAGTCATCGATATAAGGGAATAGGGGCACCCAATAGTTCGTCTGTAAGTGATTTATTTCATTGTTTTGTTGAAACACTTCCAAGATTTCACTTTATCTTTTGGGTAAGATAATGAAAAGCCTTTATTTAACTTCATTACGACAACAGGATAATGATATTGGCCATTCATACTAATGCTACACTAAACGAATTGGCTTAAATGCTAGTTGGATTGGATAGTTGGATTTGGTAAACTCCACCCCCCTTGTGTGCTATTGTTATAAGCCTCTGATTTAAAGTGGTATTGGTCTGGCTACTCCAGCATAGCCTACATACACATTGTGCAGAGGTGCCCTGCAAAAGTGTCCATATGCTACTTTCTCTCCGTCAACAGAGGAAATCTGAGGCCTCGAAACATTGGTCACGAGGACCTTGTTTGCCTTGCAAGATGCTTTATGACCAGTAACACCAAGTGTTTGTGTCTGGATTCCCGATTTCACAACAATGGAGCAAGTTGTGTTGGTGTTGTCAAATACCTTGAAAACACCAACACCAACACCAATCAAATACCTTGCCTTGTCACAATTGAAACTTGTGGAAAATAGCCTACCTTGCAGCTCATGTGGTTTTCCCAGTTGTCCCATTAGCACAGCACACACATATATATATAGATATATACATACACATGTATAGTGTAGTTATTAAATACATTTTCATAAAGAAAAGCATAGCAGTATTGTATACCCTTTATTTGAGAAGGAAAAAAAACCCTATATCTCACATTACCTAAAAGCATCATTGCAGTCAATCGCAAAACTGTAGAGTGAAAAAAGTAGTCATCTTTTAATGCTTTTTAGCATAAATCCAGGTTTCAACACGCCATACTCCAGTAATGACTGGTTGCATCTCAGGTTGACCTGGCCCCCAAAAATGTCATGGATCTAAAGCTAAATATGCCTGGGCTGTAAAAATATGATCTCATTCAATGGTAGCTACACACATTTGTCATTATGTTCACTGCAACATTTTGTATGGAAAATAGTTGTGGGCGTATTTGAGATAAACACCCATGTTATGAAGTCAGACCTTTACACAGCATCCACTATATACACACACACACCAAACCTTTAATTAACTCATTAAGGGTAAATAAAACATTTTAAATGAGCGAAACAAATTTGATTACTTAATTTAGCATTTTTTTTTAAAATGTACTTGCCTGCTTGATATAAATATATTATGAACTATTTAAGACGGAATAGTTTACACCAAAAAATAAAACGGAAATTCTTACAGAATTTAAAAAAAAAAAAAGGAAAAAGGAAAGAAGAGAAGACTATTCTTAGAGTGCATCCTCAGTCGGTACCAAACACTGGGATTCCTGTAAATTCAACGTATACAGGCCCATGCCCACAAGTAGGCCACTAGCTGCACACGCAATTTACATTTACTAGTTTCCACTCATCAGCACCTTCTGGGTGGTTTAATAAATAACCTAACCCAAACCATGTGCAAGGATCCGTACAAGTGAAATGAGGATAGAGCTCTTTGATTGCATTGCAGCCGATAATGTTTCTAAGACATCCAGTTGTCATCGATTTACATAAAATACAGAAGTTGTCCTTATTCTAAAGCTGTTTGGCCAGGTGCCTAAAAGACTTTTAAAGCCAAGCAATTACATCAAGTTAAACAAGTCCACTCGAGCGTTGAGGGTCAGAGATCCCCGTCACAAGAACAGCTGAGGCTAATGGGTGGGATGGCACCCTGCTCTGTCTCCCCCTGGTGGCGAATGTGTGGCCACTGCAGGATCAGCTCTGGGGAGAGTTGTCCTCCTTGCTAAAGGGCTGTGTGGATCCAGGCTTCACCCAGGACAGGCCAGTAACCTGGACTCCCTTGTGCTGATCTTCTGGTCTTCTCTAGGAGAACAAAGGCAACATTGCCGGTCACATCATGGGGACAGCTGCCAACAAGAACCCCAACAAAACAGCCCAGCAGCTCCACTCAGAACCTTTGTTGAGCTATTAAAGTCATTTCCATGCATTTTAATGAATACTTGAGTTTAACAAGTTTTTCAAACTGTACCCAACTAAAACAAAAATGTGATGGGCCATTAACCAATCAGTTAATGTCAAATAATTAAATCCATCTCACAAAATCACAACTATGCCAACAAGTTTACTTTGTCACGGTGTTGAATGACAAATGTAAAAGGATTTACATCTGGAGAAAATTAACGTAACTGAGGGGGAATAAAAATCAGGACGTTAGCAACGCGGCAGTTAAAATAACTTACTTTATGGGTAAACATTCGTTCCTTTGCGTCCTCGTGGACAGCTGGGTTCCATGGAGAAAAACTGTAAAAGGATGGAGTGGTTTTCATAGCCTTTTATGACAGCGCGAGGGGCGTTATCGTTACCGTGGCAATGGGAGGTGTGGCGCGGAGACGAGGCGCTCACCTTATTGCATATGGATCGTCGATCTTGGGTTGGTCAAACAGATGACTGTTGCATAGTTTCACGCTGTCCACAACCTTACTTTTGAACAGGTGTACATCTTTGTCATACCTAAGATGAACAATGTTAAGGCAGTTGAGGGATCAGCAATGCAGACACAAGATACTAAAAATGTAGTGTATGAATGTGTCAGCATTAGATTCATGTGTATCATGACTACAACAACAACAACAACAACAACTCTATACTTGCAATTTAGTAAACAATTGCTTCAAAGTAAAACACGTTTTTGTTTAAACTAAATGTCCAGTCCCCATCGGTAAGGCAACCATGAAAGAGGTCTGTCCCATTCCTGCTCATTACCAACATCAACAACGCTTTGGATAAAAGCATCGACTAAACGACTAAAATAAGATAAAGCCTTCCAGCGGGGTAGGGAGGCACGGCAGTGACTCACAGCACAGCAGCTTCTGGATTGAGTGGCTCCGTGGTGTTGATCTTGTAGAACACGGTACGCGCGTACATCAAAACCTGCCAGATGTGGTTGTGATTCCGTCTGGAGGACAAATTAAGACGTGAGACACCTGGACCTGGAGACACTCTGCTAAATGGATACCTATTGCACTCAGGTCTTTTTTGTCAGTATTCCTTGCACTACTTGTACACTTTTGTAAATGTTTGTACATTTCTCTAAAAAATGTTTCTTGTATAATTATTTTTGCATATTTTTTGGACCTGTAATTGTATTGTACTGCTGCAAAATTTCAATTTCCCCTCGGGGACAATAAAGAGCCATCTTATCTTATCTTAAATGAAATGCCTTTCAGACTAAATACCAAAGACAGAGTACTATAGGCTTGCATATAATGTGTGCCCCATTCTGTACTTAGCTAAGATATATGCTATATACATAACTGGGGAGGATTGATGATGGCTCAAGGGGAGATTGTTTTGTGTTTTTGTCTGTAGGTAGTGTACACACAGCATCGGATGGTACCACCATTCTTTATATGTAGGCCAGTAAATTCCTCTGAGACCTACAGATAAATGGGCAACAGCAGTAAACGCATTTGCCACCTCTTACAGCCACCCAGTAGCTCTATTAACAATGGCCAGAGAGTATAAATCAAACCCCAAATCAAGGAAGATCAGATTCAAACCTCCATTTAGTAAAGGCTCTGCGGACGTCAAGCTCCCCAGATACCGGGTCCACCAGTGGATGGAAGACTGGGATGTCAAACACTACTCTCTGAAAACACAAGGAAAACTAAACTGTTCATGTGCAAACTTTCTTTGAAATCAATTAATTAGAATGATACTTTCAATGTCACGTTTAACTACAGTCAAATACAAACGTATGAATTGTGCTTGATCTATTCAGCTTTACCTAGCCTGGTTCTACCACTCTATTTTGCATGATCTTTTCAGTCCCTTTCGCAAGAAAGACACACCATGCCAGACCACACCTTCAGCCAATCATTAACATAGCTTCAACATGATATATAGAGCTCTTTCCCAACCGTCATAAGAATGGCAAAATGTTATAACATCTAGTTCTGCTAAAACTGATGTTATGGCTGCATCGATACAACTTCTTCGGGAGCCGGAAATGCAGTCTACTGCAGTGCTTCTCGAATCACATCACCCTTTTACAACGATTTATTTTCCAACGCATCCCAACCACACAAACTAAAATAAATGCTTCCAAAACACCTGTTTAAATGTAGTGTGACCCGTGCATGAATCCACTGCCCGTGTCCTCCTCAAGGCTTCACGCAAACGGTTTTGTTGTCTAGCTGCGGGACTACGCACAGGCTGATATTTTTGATTAGGTTATTAATTTTACCTGTGTAACCAATTATATATATAACGTGTAGGTTTATATGTGGTTAAAAGATAAGGCTCACCAGGCCATTCTATGAAAAAACCAAACAAGCAGAGTGCACATTACTTTGCCTCTACTGCATTATAACCTGCCTCCTAGTACAGAGGCAGCCTCCTAGTACAGAGGCAGCCTCCTAGTACAGAGGCAGCCTCTCGTCTGTCCGTCTGCTGGCCGGTATGACAGCAATCAGCGAGGACGAATCCCAGACCTCAACAAGGAAATAATCATTTGTGTGCGAGGGCTGGCTCTCGCCAGGCTAGCCAAGACCGTGTTCATGATACAATTTACTATTTAGTTAAGCTTACGGTGAATTCAGAAACGAGTAAGTTAGAAGTAGGTAGGAGTTGCGCATCTTGCCCTCATATGCCTACAGTTAGGCTTCGGACATTGAACCCAGCACCTGTCTGCTAGGAGCCGAACACCCTAGTCATTATCCTGCACCCGTAAAGTTAAGCAAATGATTAGGTTAGTAGGCGTACTCACAGGACACTCTCCATCGGGATAGTTATCGGGAATATACACAGTGAATTTAAAGACCCCATCCTGGTACAGGCCATGTCTGATGAAGATCACCCCAAACCACACTGAGAAACACAATAACAAAGCACAACATGTCTGATGAAGATCACCCCAAAACACACTCAGTTATATTCCAACAGCGCTGTTTCAGATTGTAGAGATGGACCCACATATGGCTGACAGAATATTAAAGAAGAAGATGAAATGCTTTACATGTACACTTACTTAATGCAGACTTGTAGGACGGCTGTACATATATTCCTGGCAGCTTCTGCTTTATCACAAGTGTGCTGCAAATCAAAGAGACCATAAAGACACATGTTTAGAACAACACAGCCCATAAACCACTGGCTAACATGTTCTAAAGGCACACGCCAACCGCAGTACCAGGACAACTTACAACTCAGCCAGCAGTGAGTACTCCAAATAGAAGGGACCGTATGAGGCATGCGTGCCGTTGGTTGCTGGGGGTGCTGTGGCAGTCGAGGTCAGCTTGGTGACAGGAGTTGCATTCTTAGGGATGGCCGGGAGCTGCTTCTTGCCAAAGGACAGTCGAGCGGGGCTGGCCCTCGACTCACCCTGGCCGCTCTGCTCCTCCCCGTCAGGTCTCTGCTAGTGTGTTTAAGAGACACGGGTAACAGGTCTAGGTGAACAAAGCAGTATGTCACATCTGCTTTTAACATGACTAGTCTATATACATATACACAATATGAGAAGTACAAACGTGGATGCAAAACAAAATATAAACATCCATTGTTGGAGTAAGACATTGACAGTCTATGGTACAATACTGACCGCTAAGTGTGTAAAGTTACTAATTGTCCCGTATGTGCTAAATTATTAACTACACGTGACACGTCAACTAACCAGGCAAAGGAGGGTCAAACTGAGTGCAACAGCCTGAGCCTTCAGAGTCAATGGCACGGCTGGGGTACAAACAAGCAGCCTCTCTCTTTAACTGTTATCGTTTGCCAGCTCCCCGGGGACAACATGACGACCAGAGAGGAGCTGGCACGCGCGCCATCAGAGTGACGTGGCTAGGAAGGAATAGCGCTCACCGCGGCATGACAGCCGTGTAACACGGCTATGGCTGGAATGCACCCTGAGCACAGACAACCAGTGATGCAGTCTTGACAATTGCAAAGCCAGGGATTGTTTTTAGTGAAAAAAACAAACAAAAAGAGAAGGTGTGGCAGTTATATTTACACCACATACATGCTAGCTATCTGGGGAGTCAGGAGCTCATTGGCACAGCTGTGTCAGCTTAAAGCACCAGTAGCGCAGAATGAACATTTGATCTGGGAAAAGATTGAATCAATCCTTATTTTTTAGCATTACATCAACTTAGGGGTTAGACAAAATAGTTTCAACCCAAGAAAGCTTATGTTCTATTCAAGTTAAACTCAGGAGCAGCAAAAACGTTTTGGGAATAGTTAGGGTTATATTTAATAACACTGAACACAGGCATACACTATAAAGTCACATACTATTTAAAGAAAGTGAGAACAAGATTCAGTACTAAATTGTTTTCTATTTTTTTGTACTCTGTACAAATATGACTAATATAATACCAGTATAAACTGACAATGTAGAAAACCCACGCTATGCAATTACATAGCATTATATAACATGTGTGGGACTGCTTCATATTTGAGTTCACTGTGGGCTTACAAAATGCGAATTTGTTAGCAGGCGTTTGGACCTCTATATTAAGCTGCCAGGGAAAATGACTCACAGGTGAATGTGCTCAGATAAAATTGCCATTGTATGGTAAAACATTACCATACAATCGCAAACCATTATCATACATAGCACAGGGGCGCCAATTCAAAACAAGAGCAAAAACGGAAGCGGGCAAAAGCTGAAACGGTTGCAGTTTTAGCGTGTAGGTTTTTACCTTACGACTAGTATTAGTAGACATGCTCCAGAAGGGGTTGATGTTCATTACTCGGAGAGGTCAAACCAGTGTCCCACGACGACAAGTACTGCTCGGGCCATCCGGTGTTGAGACTGACAAATCAAATGACAAATCAAATGTATAAGTTGATCCAATTGATTACCTGTAAAAATACACACATTAAAAGCGTCTGAAGTAACTAACGTCGGACTAGGTCATACCTGGCAACCTGCTCATAAGTAACATAACATTTCACAGCGAGGTGTTGCTTAGCCAGCTGTGTGCTAATGTGTAAAGTTATTGACTAGGTTGTGATTAATTAATGTGAGTAATACCGTGTGGTTATAATGTTGTTGTCACACACAGCCCGTATGCACATTATTAACATCTTTAGACTGTTTGCCCGACATATTTAAAAGGAGCTAACTCAACTTTAGCAAACAAACGCTATGCAGCACTTAGCTTAACTTGCTCACGTTGATATCACCCGCGCCGGTACGGTTCAAACGTCGACACGGTTCAACAACGAAACGTTGTCGAAACGAGTTACTGTTACCCTCCACGTCGCTATCTAGTCCAGCTGCTACCCATCTTATCCGACGCTAAAGATAGCGCTACAAGCTAACAGCCATTGCTAACAGAGGTAACATTTAATCGTCACCAGAAGCGGATGACTTCCGATTCGTCCGAACTTACCGTCTTTTACAATATCTTTATGCGGTGATGGCGATGTCAACCTCGCTCTGGTATGACTTCCCTCAATACATCTGAGCTGTCAACCAACTCACAGAGGTTAGCTAGCTGTTTTGCTAACTAAATGATTTGACAGACAGAGGAACCGGAACTCAATCTTACTGGTCGAGGGGCGTTTTTATTTTGTCACATTATAGCATTTCTATTGGCTGAATACCAGTAGTTGTTTGCTAACCAAATGTTTTGTTTATTGCAATTTAGCGAGCGTTTTAAACCCACCAGATTGTAACGTATAATAATAATAATAATAATAACGATAGTAATAATAATTATAATTATAGTTATAATTATAATACTACTACTAATAAGAACTGTTTTTGTTGTCGTTATTATTATTATTATTGTTGTTGTTGTTATTTGT